>JAJOZX010004944.1:42500-110000 GCA_023014485.1 Bathynomus jamesi | reverse complement strand
ATCCACAAGGTTTTGATTTATTACCAAAGGTCGAAAAACAGTCTTAAAGACTGATTTTCGTCCTTTTTTATATCTGTGTACAAAAGATTCGTCTTTAGCTATTAAGAGGCCAAAGGCTATTAAGAGGTGTCTCACAAATGTGAATGCACGAATGTGATGAACAGAGCGCCACTTCTCAGTGATGACTTAAATACACTTAAAAGTGGCCCTTTAAGTGAAGTGTAGAAAACGCACCAAATTAGTCTTTCAATAATATATATACCAGGTGCGCCCCCCCCAAAAAATGTTCCTATTTCTAAATAAATGTTCTAAACTAAAAAAAAAAAAAGGAATCAAGCTACAAAGACAAACGCAATAGGTACGTAAAACACAGGAGTTTATTAGCCTTAATTAAACAACATGTTCAGTGTAATCTCCATTTTTTCTGACACAATATTAAACCTTACACAAATGTTTGACATAATTTTTGGAAATATCTCAACTAGGATGTGTTCATTACCTCGTAGACTTTGGTCTTTAGGTCTTCAAGTGCCTTAGGCTTGGTAGAATAGATCCTGTCTTTTATGTAACGCAGCAAAAAAAAGTCAGGGGTGTAAGGTCAAGTGAATATAGGAGCCATTCCATTTTCTCATAAAAGGAGATTAGTTAGTCGCTCGGAAAAATGCTTCCTCAAAAAGTTGCGAGTTTCACAAGCAGTGTTTGGAGGTGTTCCATCCTGTTGAAACCACTGTGAATCTGGGGTAATGAAGTTATTTCATTTACGGGACAAACTAAATAGTTGTGGTGAGTAGAAATCTTGTAGCATCTGACGTTATGAATTTTGCGTTACTGTTATTGCTTTTCCGGTTTCATTCTCAAAGAAATAGGAAACTACTACATCATATCACCCGACAGTGGCCCAAATGCCTCGGAGTGCTTAGCAACACTACGTGGAAGCTCTATTGGAGTGCTGGCATGACTTCCCCAGTAACGAACGTTTTGATTATTAATCTCTCTAGAGAGATGTACATAACACTCGCCAGTGAAGTGGATGTGTTTGAAAACCTCAGGCCCGTTGCGAATTCCATTCGTTTTTGTTTTTGAGCATTAATCAGTGAATCTTGTGAATGAATTTTGTAGGGGAAAAGTTTTAATTCTGTACGAAGTATACGACGCACAGATGTTCGTGAAATACCTACTTCTGCTGACAGACGTAAAATTAATTTCTGCGGACTGCGCACAGTAATCTCACGAACAATATTTACGTGTTGCACAGTTCTTGTGGATTGTCGCCTACCACTATCACCCTTAAGTTGATTGTTTACATTTTCTTTTGTTTGAAATTTCTTAACAATTCATGATGCTCTCTTTCTGTCGGGTGGGTCTCTGCATCCACATCCTCTGCAAAAGTTTCTTTGCACATACGTCACAGAATTTCCCACATGCAACCACTCAATGATGGCTTTACTAGGCTACTGTATATTCTTTTGATAGCAGTATAGTCTTTTCCTGATTTCGTAGAAATCATGAAAAGTTAATATATAGTATTTATTAGTTATAAAGTAATGAAAGATTAGAAATATTCAGGTAAATGCATATAGTTATACGCGGAATGAAAACCCCAAGTTGTTACCTTTCTAAAGAAGCAACCCCAGTAATATGATAAAATATACATCCAATTAAATATACATAATAAAATATATATATATATGAGAGAGAGAGATTGTAAACATCAAGTGACCAGGGAAGTACTCCTGGCCCTGAGTCCTGGGGTCGATGTTAGGCAGGAGACAGGGAGTGCTGGAACTCCCGTTTCTTCTGTCAGTCTTCCTTAGCTGATCTCTTTCCGTGTCTCATCTACCCTGTGAGCAGTTCAGTATGCTCTGACACACACTTCTCCCTCCTTTCCTCACTACACAAGCTTTTCAAAATTAAAAAGAAAATTATTAAGGGCTAGACACATGAAGTGCCACGTTTCTGAAGAAATTTGGAGAGAGAATTGCCAGGCCGCTGTACTTACTATAGAGAAAATCACTCGACACAGAACAAAGTTAACTTCCATTAAAGAACGCGAACATTGTCCCTTTCATTTAAAGGAGGTAACAGAGCAATGCCTAAGAATTATCGGCCAATAGCTTTCACCCACCATCTTATAAAGTGCTTTGAACGTTTAATTAGAGCCAAAACTGCTTCCTACTTAAAAGAAAAAATTATACAATCCAAACCAACATGGCTTCAGAGCTGAAAGATCATGCCTATCACAGCAATTAGACCATTAGGAGAAAATATTGGAAAGATTGTGTCGAGGACAAAACATAGATGTAATACAGGGTGTACACAGGATCCTTTCCCAATTGTGAACCTTAATTACATGAAATCCAAGGAGGACGCGGTGGTGCTTTGTTTCGCATGTTGTTGCATAACACATCAAGTTTATTATGTTTCTCATCAAATCTCAACATGTGCGCCGTTAGTTACACGTAGCACATCCAAGCGAAATTCGAGTTCACGCCATACATTCGTTAGCATATCTCTCGTGACACTGTTGATGGCATCGCAAATCCTTGCACGAAGAGTGTCAATGTCAGCAACAGGAGTATGGTACACATAATCTTTTACATATCCCCACAGGAAGAAGTCCAGGGGCGTGATAGCGGGAAATCGTGGAGTCCATGGCATCCGCCCATCGCGCCCAATCCATCTTCCGGGAAAAGTGGTGTTCAAGAACTCACGCACTAACAAACCCAAGTATGGAGATTTGCTGTAAAATGATGGATGTAATATTTGTATTTGGTCCTCCTCTTCTTTTTCCATTGGGGGGGGGCATTTCAGCAGGCATTCGCCATTGGCCTCTCAGTATGTTGTTCTGGGCGCCCGGTAACTCAATGGTTACAGTGGTGAACTCTGAGTGGTGTGTCGCTGGTTCACTTCCAGCAGCTGACATCAGGCTGAATTGAGTTGGTCGTTTGTTTTACTTCTGCTCTGACTCAGGTGTGCCTTGGGGCGCGTACACACTCCCACGTAGTGGGGAAATGAGTTTCTTGGATGTTACCTTTTCCCTATTATATTCTACATATATGAACGAAAGCACAAATTTATGAATATTCATATATATAAAGGGTGTCAGGAAATGATTGCCCCCCCCCCTGTACAGAAGAAACTGAAAGGAATAGAAAAAACGGACAAAACCACGCGAAAGAGCGTTTAATTTTGAATAAAAAACACTTGTTTTAATATCGGGTGTTGCCCCCATTTGCAGCTCTGACGGCCATTAATCGACGGGGGTATGATCCCAGAAGTGTCTCAAAGAGATCGGTATCATGACTCATTTCTTCAAGGACTTCGTTGATCTTTGCAGTCATAATTTCTGTTGAATACCGATTCCGAATGGGTTGTTCCAGCATTAAGGACTCCACCCGATCCTTCATGATGGATCCGACATGTTCACAGACATTAAGATCGGGAGAATTGCCAGGCCATTCATTATTTCCGAAAAATCAATGTTATTGTCCTTAAGCAGTTGTTGAGTCGCAAGTGCTTTCATACAGGGGGCTTTGTCGTGAAGAAAGGTTGCCTGTTCAACATCCAAAACACACTCGGGGTCTTTCAAAAACGGAATTACATGTTGGGCTAAAATTACATTTCGAAAATAAGGCTCATCCCAACTGGTTCCTCTTGGTTTGATAACCCAGATGAGCTTCCGAATAGAGAACATAATGAAAACACCCACACATGCTGGATTTTTACTATTTCTCGATACTTCTGGTCGTCTGGGACTTCATCAGGAGTTGTTGCCCAAACCCGATCATTCTGAAATTTGGTTTTCTGGAGACATAAACGAAGAATTCATCGCTGACAACCAAGTGAAGGAAATCGTCTTCCGTCCATTCCTCAAGATAATCACAAAACCATAGCCGATCTTCAATATTAAGATCACTCTTCCGTGGCTTAGCTATTTCATGCCAAGCACTCAAGCCTTGGCGAACTCGAAATTGATGCACAAGTTGCCGATTGACTATCTTACCACGACGGATAAGTATCTCTTTCGCTACCTCAGAGCAGCTCTTCTTTCGGCGCCGTGATGCAGCAAGCACAATGTCTTTCGATTCTTGAGATAATTTCTCCGGTCTTCCTCCTCGAAATTCTGTTTCACAATCTTCAGGATTCTTATTCCAATTCCTTTTGACAAAGTCTTCTGATCTTTTTAATCTCTCAGCCACCCAGTGTCGAGTTATGAAAGTTGCACCAGCTTCCTTTGCTTCACGAAATGTGACAGCTCGAATGCGGTCAAGAACTCGCTTTTTCTCTGAATCGTTCAAAATAGACGATGCCATGGTTTCTGTGGGGAAAAAAATGGTAAGAATTAAAATCACAGGAATAGAATATAATGGTTTTTATTCAGATTTTAACGCTCTTTCAAGTGGTCTCACCGGTTTTTATCTATCTCTTCTAGTTTTTGCTCTACAGGGGGGGGGCAATCATTTCATGACACCCGTATATATATATATATATATATATTAACAAAAAAGGGTTTTCAGAGCAATATGCAAAATATGTCGCTTATATTTTTTAATGAAAATGCAAATACATTTGTTCAAAACAGAACATAATTAAAAGTCTCTTTGATATATCTTTTACTTATATATATATATATATATATATATATATAAAACTTTACTTACGTATGTTACTTTATGTGAATTCGAACGACGGTTCAAGATCGACCTGCGGACGACCCCTCTGCAGCATCCCACCTCATTTGCGAGATTTGGTGAAGGAGGGAATTGCTGTCTGATCTCCTCCTGCCCTCGTAGCCAGCCACGCATGGCTGATCAGAGACTTTGCAGAGGAATCTGTCCAGCTGGTTCTTGAAGTTACTCAGGTCGGTGTGCTGGAGATTCCTCACTTCTTTTGGTAGGGCATTGAAAAGCTTTGGGCCTCGTATTATGGGGGTATTTCCCATCCTCGTTTTCAGGCCCCCTGTCCCACCGCAGCTGGGACAGTACAAAATCTGAATATATATATATAATATATATATATATATATATATATATATATATATATATATATATATGGTGTCCGAGAATTATCTGTACAATTTTGGCTGTTATTAAAAGTCAACCATGAAGTGTAGAAATTCCAGTGTTGTCCCATTTTACAGAGAATCTCATTAAGTTTTTTCTGATACAAGTTTTGACAAGTTTTTTAGAAATTCCAGTGTGTCCGAACATTATCTGTACAATTTCATCTTTTAATAAAATTCTTGATAACACACGTAAAATTCTTAAACAAGATTATTTAGAATCTGTATTTTCAAAAGTTTCTTTTATTAAAGTAACGTTGTTACAAACATTCGATATGTGCACCATTAGTGATTCGCAAAACATCCAATCGATACTCCAAATGTTGCCATGTACGCTGCAGCATATCCACATCAATTCGCTCAATAACAGCTGTGATTCTTGCTTTTAAATCATCAATGTCTGTCACCCGCGTACATTTCTAAAAAACTTGTCAAAACGTGGTATCAGAAAAAACTTAATGAGATTCTCTGTAAAATAGGACAACACTGGAATTTCTACACTTCAAGGTTGACTTTTAATAACAGCCAAAAATTGTACAGATAATTCTCGGACACCCTGTGTGTGTGTATATATATATATATATATATATATATATATATATATATATATATATATACTCTGTGTGTGTGTGTGTGTGTGTGTGTGTGTGTGTGTGTGTGTGTGTGTGTGTGTGTATATTAGCCTACGGGTCACCAATTTATAGAGGCCTACGCATCACCAATTTGATGTGGCCATGTGGCTTACTATAATTTATGAATTAAATTGAAATGAATAATGAGGGGTCACCAGTCTGGGATGCGGCCCAAACAAATAATATTTAATAAGGAGAGAGAACTTACTTCGTTGTTTTGTATTTAATAGAAAAATAAATGAATTATTTGTTCACAGTGATTAACAATTTTGTAACGGTAATTGTGCTATATTACAAATGACTGAGCAATGAGAAATGGTTACACAGTATAATCGTTAAGTACAATAATGACAAGAAACACTAATTTAGGTAGGCTAATGAGATATGCGGCAGTGAACACACAATAAGTAATTAAGCCAGTAATAACCGAGATAATGAAAGTACGGTATGGTACAGTAAATGGATTAGGCCAGTAAAATGAAATGCATAAAAGAGCAAATAAACAAGCGGATACAAATACAGTAAGATAGTTAGTTGAATACGGTAAAATAATTGAACAGGCCTACTGTAGTTGTAATAGAAAAGTTAGTTTGCCGGTTGTTTGCGTACACTTTTGGATATAGCCTATTCGCTAGGCTGAGGTTACACTATGTAGGCTACGCGGGAACTGCTTAACACGAAGGCAAAGGTTGGCTTGTGACCTACTAGAAGGTTTACAAACCTGAGCTTCAAAGGTGATGCATCTGAAGGCGGACTGGCCTTACCGGCGAGAGGATGAGTGTTGAGGGCCGGTAGAGACTTGTTGAAAAGGGAGCCAGCGGAAACTCCTGCAGCAATGATGTTGCTTCTTGCAGGATGAAATTGTAGAGGGCTTTACTTGATGATAGACTTCGTGTATGCTCGACCGGAGCCTTGAAGGAGTGGTGTTACTGACGAAGGCGCTGATTGCGAGTCGTAACGACGAAAATGAGAAGATGGCAAGTCAGAGTGATTTGAGAAAGAACCCGCACTTTTATAGGCCTTAGTGATGTCCTCTGGTGGTCATTTCGGGAAATACCACAAAATCTGTGTTTCCTCCGTGGGCCTGCTTCATGCCCACGTGTATAGCCTTTGTTTTGATTCCATGATGTTTCCTCATACAATCAAATAGAATGAATATTTATTCTCGAATTATATACATGTGAATGAAGTGAGAAACGGAAATCTCAAATTGTTACAAAAGTGAAAATATGTTAAAACCGAGTTATGGTGAAGGAGTTACGGTTGTACTTAGATTCAATTTTCTTTAAGTAAAAAACAAATCATTTACATATAAAAATCCCCATGTATGTTATTTTGACCGTATGAGATTGATTTATCTTAAAATGAAATTAATCGTATGTTGCGATAATTATACTACAGACTGTATACGTTATTGCCTGTAAAATGAAAGTTCTTGACGTTTTTCTAATTAATAATTTTAATATTTCAAAGGAATAAATTGTCAGTTTTGAGAGCTTAATAATAACTGTTTTCAGAACTATTTAATTAAAAATTAATGGAAGGAGAATTTTTTATATTTAAGAAAAAAATATTATTCCGGGTTTGAATTTAAATTTGGTTTTCTCATTGCATTCTGGTAAAAGAAAAAAAAAAAACGATTGCCAATTCTGAATAAATTCAGTCAATTTTTATTGTTCATTTATTTTACAATCTTTATAATAAGAATGAGGTAATAATTTACAAGTTATTGTTAAATTTACTATTACTTTTATAACTATTTTACATACTGAAGGATAGTCACGTTCTATTTCAGGCATATTTTATCGTCCTTAAGAGAAATATCGATATTTTAGGGATTAGATTCAGCATCAGATATTCTAAACCTTTCTATAGTATTCATCCAGTTATCTGTGATTAAGGGACGGCCCATGATCACGAAAAAATTATTTCACGGTTAATTCAGTATACTTCGCCGGCAGGTAGGTGGTGCAGCCGCTGTTGCTCGCTACCACTGACTGGCCTCCCACCTCGAGCGCAACCATACACAGTATTATGCTATTACAGTATAATATACGGTTAAGTAGTTTGTATTCGCCAAAAGACGTGGAGATATGCTAAGCCACAAGAGCTGTACTCTCTGAAGCGCGGAGAAACAATGACTGAGGCGCGTTGTAGTGGGCTGGCGGGAGGCGAGCCGCGGATGTAAACACCAGGCCAAATCACAGTTAACTCGGTGTCATGATTACGGATAAGTGCATAATCGTCACAATTAGTTAATCATGGTTAACTCGATTCACGGTTGAGTGAATTACGGATAACCGCGGGAGTACTGTGTATATATATATATATATATATATATATATATATATATTTCTTGCGAAAGTTTCCAATGTTGAAATTGTTCTTCTGTGAAAAGAGTAAAATATAATAAATATACGAATACACACTTGCAGTTTCTAAGCTCTGTTGATATTTTATTACAGCAATTTGGATTTAGTATATAAATGTAAGTCTGAGACTCTGAGTGCAATGGAAAGGCTTGCCTCATTCTATTAGAATAATAGATCCTCGTATTCAGTTTCTGACATTTATTTTCAAGCCTTTCATAATATACAAAATAAAACACACACACACACACACACACACACACACACACACACACACACACTGGATGGTACTTGTCCAGGGGTCTGCAGAAGAATTGGTGATTGAAATGTTATTTTTAATTGGTTTACATTCTAATATGACCTATTTTATATTTTAGGAAGAAATATGAATGATGTCAAACGTACTGAATGACAGTGAGGACCAGAGATTTATTGATCGGATACGAGCCAACGCATTCCGTGAAGCAATGAAAATAGGAGTAACACTTATCAATCGAAAGTGGATTGCTGAAAGCTTGAAACGAAGTGAACGGTGGGTTACCAGACATTGGAAAAAGGGTTAAGATAACTGCTCTACTGAATTTGGGGAAGGACAATCGGAAAGCAATCTTTCTCCTTCCAATCCTCCAGATAATCACAAAACTACATTCGATCTTCAATGTTCAAAACTGTTTTCATTGGTTTTGATTGAACATGAAAGGGTTTCAAGCCAACCCATACACGATAGCGCTGAACAGTTTGACGACAAATTTGCTTTGCCCGCTTTTGCGATATATATCTGGCGACGATCGAATTGCTTTGTCGCCCTTTTCCACTGTTCGCATCAATGATTGCTTTGCTCTCTTATGACAGCTTTTTCGGTCGTCCTTCCCCAAATCCTGTAGAGCAGTTATCTTAATCATTTTTTACAGTTTCTGGTAACTCACCGTTCACTCGTCTCAACCTTTCGGCAATCCACTTTCGATTGATAAATGTTGCTCCTGTTTCTATTTTTTTACGGAATACGTTGGCTCATATCCGATCAATAAATTTATGGTCCTTGCTGTCTTTCAGTACGTTTGGCATCGTTCACATTTCTTCTTAAAATATAAAATAGGTCATATTAGAATGTAAAACTATTAAATATAACATTTCAATCACTAATTCTTCTGCAGACCTCTGGACAAGCACCATTCAATGTGTGTGTGTGTGTGTGTGTGTGTGTGTGTGTGTGTGTGTGTGTGTATAAAATACTTGGGTATTTAAGTTTTAAAATACTCGTCTAAAATTCACGTATTTTCATAAAAACAGAAATGGATTTTAATGGCTTTTAATTTTCAGTGAAGTGCAGCATGTTCAATACATTACACACTGCACATACACTCATGTTAATTCGAATATAGAGTAAACGCCCTAATTTGTAAACCTGTCATAGGCATTCCAGACTACAATTTATATAACCTATTCAGTTAATGATGGAAGCAGGAACGTTCTAGCCAACTAATTCAATTAATGCTGAGAGTTCGAATCGCACCAGATGCAGTTGGAAAGAAGGGTAACTATAAAACACTTTTAGGCCATCATTAACGCAAAAGGCTCTCAGTTAGTAGGGTGATATTCAATTTTCTTAATGTTTTAAAGTGCATGTTTATATATTAACAGTTCTTTTAAAAGTTAATATGTTGCTACTACTACTACTACTACTACTGCTACTACTACTACTTTAGTGTATTAATAACAATAATAATGATAATAATAGTTTATATTAAGGAAAGGATGACCGAAGATCTTAACCCTTTAATAACTTTAGTCCACGTAAATGGACAATTTTGTACCTGTACATCGTTATATTATATCTGACATCTGATGAGTTAACTTTATTATATCGATAATGTTCTTGTTCACATATATGGACACATTGTGCACCACTGAGGCAGTAAGGGGCAGTAGTTTTTCCCATTGAGGCTATCATACAGTTCCCACAATAGACGTTATCCACATACGTAAACACTTCGTAAGAGTGCTTGAAAATATAAAATAGCAAATCTCTAATAAAAATTGCGTAAAGAAGTTTAAATTAGTTAATTTAACATTAATAACTTGCCAATTTTGAAACGAGAAAAAGGTACGTCAGACACGAAATGATTAAAAATGCCGGTATAAATATTGAAACAAAAATTCATTCCAATTATTTTGTATTAATTTAAATTCAAATAAAAATTTCACGAACCATATGCAAATCAATGATTTTTTTTCATCAATACTAATAAAAACAGCAGCAGAAGCTCGAATAAAAATACTAAAACTCAAATAAAAATTTCACCAAACATATGCAATCAATAACTTTTTATGAGTACTAATAAAAACAGCAGAAACTTCATATCAATCATAACACTTGAAAAGCTTGGTTTAAATTAAAGGATATTTTTAAGTTTGCCCTTTATTTTGACAGTTAATTGTAAAAGGAAACGTATTAACCCTTTAAGATCTAATTACGTACGCCGTACGATCTTAATTTTCACGTCTGCGTTTGAATGAGCGTAAAAGAAACGCCGTCTGTGGGGCATACGTCCGCACATGCAGTACCGAAAGGATAAAGTTTTTCTATTAATTTGCATCGTAAGTCAACATTTTAAGCCAAAAAATAGTGAAACTTTTCATTTTTGTCCCTAAACTGCCGTTGTGTAGTATACATTTCGCTCCATGGCTCCGTCTCGAAACGGTTAAAACAGTAATAAATGAACCACGAGACAGCAAGAAAATTGCACGATACGTGATATTATACAATACATGGGCAGTTAATCTAATGGACGATCAGTTTTACGTTTCTAATGAATTATATCGCGTCTAAAATCTGCTGTAGGACTTGTATAAATATTCTATATTTTATTTGTGAAATGAAAGTTAATACTTTCATCCAAGGCAAATGCTCACTGCTTAAAATATTAAATCTTTAATCGAAAACAAAAAACCCATTACACACGCACTTTAATTCATGTTGCATCGACTTATATTATTGCTCAAAAAAGTATATTCACTCTTTATATATCTACGAAGTGGCTAATTAAAACCTTGTAGTATTAATTTCATGCTATATAATGACCGCACGAAAGCGCTTATTGTTGTTCGAGTTTTATCGTCTGGTTCATGAAAGCTGCAAGCTCTCCTTCCTTGCCATTAAAGGAAGTCCTTTATTCAATATTGGATGAACCCTCTCTTTATTATCTCATCACTTTGGATGGTCTGAAGTGGCGATTCATTGTAGATGCAAATTTTGAGCTTCACTTTTTACATTTTCGCTTTTTTATATGTATCTTTTTTTTAGTTTTTATGAATGAGACTTTACAATTAGCTCTTAATGTATTAGAATACTCAACATTCCTTTACATCTCACTAATTTGTACTGAAAGAAAAGCTCTTTATACGCTTTATTAATAATCTTAAGCGTTTAAATTTTGTTCGGATAGGAATGTTATTTTTCAACCCGCAAAGTTATACGTAGAATTCATCATAGTAAGTAATTAAAAAGGGCTACGTCGTAGCCACTGTCGTAAACCGCTTCCCGTCGATCAGCGAATTTAAGCGATATTGAGTTCGGGAAATAGTAGTTAGATGGGAGACCGTCCTCTGCTTCAAGGTTATATTACGACCCGTGGTTCGGATCCCACATAAAGCTGTACGTTCCCTCCGTCATATAACTTTAGAGGCTGCGAAGGAGGTTAAACAACCCCTTCATTACATTAGGAGATTAAAAATAACACATCTTAATACAGAACATAAAATACACTCGTACTAAATTTAACCTAACATAGAAAATGTAAAGAATTATTTCAACAATTTCTGAATTCTATCGAATTAATATAGTCTTTCTCGGGCTACGCCGTGATGCGTCGTAATACTGCTTCCCGTTTGATTAGCGAGGTTATGCTACGTTGGGTCTGTTCAGTAGGTGGATGGGTGGCGTTCCTTTACGTTCAAATGATGTAGTGACCCTTAGTTGGCTCGGGTCCCACATCAAAATGTAGGTCCCCTCCATCACGTAATTGCCGTCATTAATGAAAGAGGTTAAGCAAACCCAAACATCATTATTATCGTGCTGTTTTCTATATACAAGTTTCTCAGTTATACATATTCATATTTATGCACAGCTCTCTCTCTCTCTCTCTCTCTCTCTCTCTCTCTCTCTCTCTCTCTCTCGTTGGGCGGGAGTGATCACGGTCTTATTAGGTTCCGTGTGTGCGTCCCTCGGGTGAAGCGTAGTAACTCGAGAGGCAGTAAGCTCGATCTCCGGCGGGCGAACTTTGTTAGCCTCAGGGATAGCGTAGCAGAGATGGGGTTAGAGGCTGGCGGCGATGTTGAGGGAGTGTGGAGTGCATTCCGGGATGAGTTTATGGTGCTGCAGTCTGCTGCCATACCCTCAAAACCGGTCACCCCTGCTTCAACGCAGCCTAAGTGGTTCAATCGTGGCATCGCTTCGGCTATCCGAAATAGGAAAGTAGCGTATAGGAGGGCGAAGGCCAATCGTTCCCACGAGAACACTGAAGCGTATGTCCGCCTGTGTAGGGAAGTGAAGGCGAAGGTTAGGCTAGCGAAACGTAACGAAGAACTACGGGTGGCAAGCCTCTGCAAGGGGAACCCTAAGGAGTTCTTCAGTTATGTTAATAGTAGAAAGCCCATTAGAAGCATGATAGGTCCTTTAAAGGACGGAAGCGGCGTTCTGCGGACCTCCGACGCGGACATCGCTAATGTGCTTAATGAGTACTTTGCGGGAGTGTTCACCAGGGAGGATACCCGCGTCATCCCCGAGCCAGCTGTGAGGCACGAAGGTGCTGGCCTGGATAGTGTTAGATGTACCGCGACAGTCGTTGCTCATAGAATAGACAAACTGAGCGCGTTTAAGGCTCCTGGGCCAGACCAGTTTCTCCCCAGTGTTTTGCGAGAAGTGCGCGACCAGGTGGCTCCCCACCTGGCTACAGTCTTCAACAAATCGCTGGTGATGGGCCAGGTGCCTGGTGACTGGAGGGAGGCCAACGTGACCCCTATCTTTAAGAAAGGGGATCACGAAAGTCCAGGGAACTATCGTCCTATTAGTCTCACTTCAGTTGTAGGTAAATTATTAGAAAGGATAATAGCTGATAGAATCGTTGACCATTTGGATTCCTACAAGCTGCTTGGGGACTCCCAACATGGGTTTAGACGGCATAGGTCGTGTCTCACCAACTTGCTCGAGTTTTTCCACGTCATGTTGAGTGAGTACGATAAGAGTAGGGCGATTGATATACTTTATCTCGACTTTCAGAAAGCCTTTGATAAGGTACCTCACCGCCGGCTAATGGCGAAAGTGCGCGCGCTGGGTATCGGTGGGGAAATAGGTAGGTGGATTGAAAACTGGCTGAGGAATAGGCGGCAGAGGGTGGTAATTAAAGGGGCTAGTTCGGGTTGGGCCTCGGTCACTAGTGGGGTTCCTCAGGGTTCCGTTTTGGGGCCACTGTTGTTTACCATTTACATAAATGATATCGACGGTGGCATCGTCAGTCGGATCGCCAAATTCGCTGATGACACCAAGCTTGGGGCCAATGTTGGGACGCCCGAAGCGATCGAGGAACTGCGTGCGGACCTAGGTAGGATAGGAGAATGGTCCGAAAAATGGCAAATGCCGTTTAACTTGGGTAAATGCAAAGTGATGCACATTGGCTACGCCAATCCCAAGTCGGACTACTCGATGTTGGGCAGTAATATCGAGGTGACTGATTTAGAAAAGGACTTGGGTGTGCTAATTAGCAGCGACCTTAAGTTTACGAAACAGTGTGTAGAGGTGGAAAAGAAAGCCCAGAAACTATTGGGTTATATCAGGAGGCAATTTCAGTTTCGGAACAAGGTGATTGTGCTCTCACTGTACAATTCCCTTGTTCGGCCGTACCTGGAGTATGCTGTGCAGTTCTGGTCGCCCACCCTCAGGAAAGATATTGAGAGGCTGGAGCGAGTGCAGGCGAGGGCCACAAAGTTGATCCCTTCCGTTAGGCATATGGGCTACAATCGACGGTTACGCGCCCTGAACTTGTTTTCGCTTGAAACTCGGAGGCTGCGCGGTCAACTGATCGAGGTTTTCAAGCTCTTACGAGGGTTCAACGATGTCGATTTTAGAAGTATGTTTAGTTTAAATGATAACCCAACTCGCAACAATGGTTGGAAGTTGGATTTGAAACGGTTTAGGACTAGTGTGTGTGGGAATTACGTTACGTATAAGATCTGTGACACATGGAACAGGTTACCTTCGGAAGTTGTGAACAGTTCCTCTGTGGATCAGTTCAAGAAAAGGTTAGACGAAATCTTGCACACTATTTGAGTGTGTAAAGACATTTAGGACCTCAGTCTGCGGAAATTTCTTTTCCTATAAAATAGTTAATATCTGGAACCAACTTCCCTCAGGGGTTGTTTCCAGTCAAAGTGTAAATCTGTTTAAAAATAGGCTAGACAAAGTACTGAACACACTCATAGTTTAAGATTAAAACCTCAGAAAACTCTGCAGGAGGTCACTTGCTCGGTCTCTGTGAGCAAGCTAAATATAGAGCTATTTATATATTCTCCACTTTCCTGTAAAATTTCCTTGGCTACTTTTCCAGGGTCAAGGTATTTTCTTCAACCTTTTTCCGTACCTGCCTCTGGCAGGGAGGGAGCGGAGGGTGGGGAGAGAGCCTTCTACTTTTCTATCCAGTTTTCTACTACTGCTAGGATAGTTGAAAGAAAAATAAACTCACAAAATTTTCCCTGGCACCCGTTGCCATTGGTACCTCCTCGGTATGGGCCGCAAGGCCTTTTCAGGTACTTCTTTTCCTTGTAACTCCTTGTAACTCTCTCTCTCTCTCTCTCTCTCTCTCTCTCTCTCTATCGTCCCATTAGTCTCACTTCAGTTGTAGGTAAATTATTAGAGGGGATAATAGCGGATAGGATATATAGAGCTATTTATATATTCTCCACTTTCCTGTAAAATTTCCTTGGCTACTTTTCCAGGGTCAAGGTATTTTCTTCAACCTTTTTCCGTACCTGCCTCTGGCAGGGAGGGAGCGGAGGGTGGGGAGAGAGCCTTCTACTTTTCTATCCAGTTTTCTACTACTGCTAGCATAGTTGAAAGACAAAATTTTCCCTGGCACCCGTTGCCATTGGTACCTCCTCGGTATGGGCCGCAAGGCCTTTTGAGGTACTTCTTTTCCTTGTAACTCCTTGTAACTCTCTCTCTCTCTCTCTCTCTCTCTCTCTCTCTTTTTATAATTTTTTTATTGTTTAAAAGAAGCTTTTGCGTATCCATTTTAATTAGAATGTGTCTCTGTTTATGGAAGTCCCTCGCGGCGTATCCAAATAGACAAAATCTCTCCCTTCGTTTTACGTGATGAGATAAGACAAACTCAATTTCGAAATTAATTAACAAATACAGCTTACAACACATGCACATTTATTTTATGAAATATAAACAATATTGTGTTTGCATGAAATCTCAGCTAAACTTTTATCATTCTTGTTATTACTATTATTATCCTTAATATTACTATTATTAACATCATATTACTTTTGCCAAAAAACACTCTCAACATACAAGGAATATACAGAGCACATAACGGAAGTGCACATGACTATATATATTAGTAGGGATGGGGGGGATAATGACTTTTCTGGAAATTGCCAACAAGACGAGTGGTTTCTATAGCCATTTTCGCTGCTGAATACGAATCTGGCTGGTTCTTCGACCTAAAATGAAGTTTTGACCTGGTTCAGTGGATTTTTTTCAAAATGGCGAGCAAAAAAAATAGTTCTCTTTTGATGCTTAAGAAAACCGCTACCCCTCATATGTAATATGTCTTTTCATATGTTTTCAGGGTCGCTGAAGTTGAAAATGAACAAATCACAGACATCTGATGCGTGGTTTATCAGTTATAGGCAGAAAATGGAAAAGAAAGGTATTATTTTATCAAAAAATCATGTACAGAAAAAACACAAGGCATTCATATCAGTTCCATGGTGTAATTCAAATCATGACATCATCATATTTACAACATATTGTTCAATAAACTATAAATATCACTAGTAACATTGTCCTCTGGTCGTAAGGCATTCTTAAGAGAATTTCTCAGTTCATCTACACTAAACTTTTCTATTTTGAATTTCCCGTCTCTCACTTTAACATGTCTCATTTGACGAATATCTGGTGTGATGGTGAGTCTCAAAGAGACAATTTCTGTGATGAGCTGCTTTTCGTTCAGTTTGTACAGAGCATCCAGGTTGTTTGGAGTCATAGGGCTTCCATGTTTCTTGCAATTTTCCAAAACCGCCAATATTTATTTCGCCAGTTTTTCTTTTTGAGTTCTTTTTTCAGAGGGACAATTTCTTTGCAGCATACACAGTAGCTAGAAAATCTTCCTCTAATTTCTTCACTTTCATGACTTTTTCTGAACCCCTGGCCCATTTCCAGGATGCCCTCCTATTCTCAAGAGACTTTGATTCGAACGAAGAGTCTATCAGAAGTCCGTTAGTCACAATAACATTTTTTCTCGAATGCGTTTGAATGGATGTGCTACCACCACTGGCCCTGATTCGGTTGTCAAGTTTTGAAAATTCTGATTCACATCCTAAATTTGTCAGAGAGGCATACATCAAGTCTGGATTAGCATCATCGTCTAGTCTTGTTAAATATCCAAACAAGACAGCTGATTATTTACAGTATCAATAACTTCCTCTAGAACTAGAGCTTCAAGTTTATCTTTACCAGATCTGGCTTGTTCCTTCATTACAGCCATCAAGTCATTCAATTCAACCAGCTTACCTTCAAAGAAACGATTTACTCTAGGCCAAGTTCTTTCACTTTTCTCGTCATCCTTCTTGTCAATTCCAAGAAGCTCCATCATAGGGAAAATCATCACTTCACCCATCATTGCGTAAATTTGGGAACAACACATGAACCATTGACTTTGGATGAAGATTGACACTGCGAGAACTAGCTTGTTACTGTTGACATCTACTACGCCATCAAAGAAAGCTTGGATGGAGTCTCGCCTCGCCAAATATTCTTTTGCTAACTCGGCGATTCTCCCAAACCGGTTTGCCACGAATCCTTTGAATCCATCACATTTGAGTCTATTATCCGCCATCCAATATTTATAGTCATTATATAGGGATACCGAATGGGGGGCGTGGCTGGGAGAGAGCAATTTAACAATTGCAATGCGTCCCAAAGTATGAATGGAAGAACCAAGAGAAGAGAAAACTTTTTCTCCTGCCATAACTTGAAGTAGATTATGTACTCCGATTTTCTGTTCCGTGTTTTTAAACACTGTCTATAGCGTGATCTACTCCTAAAATGATATGGGCGCAGCATTTCAAGATCTTGTTTGATTAGATTCCAAGTTGGGGTAAAAGTACTCCACATTCACTAGCTCGATCAGACAGCCAGAAGTCTACTTGAGATTTGAGTTCGTCAGTAGTAGAATTTGCTAGTACGGCTAGATAACTCAATTTCAATTCGTAAGCTCTGGCTCCATCCTCTCCGGAATGGCTGACGTTTTCCAGGTATCCAGTTGTCAGCGACTTTTTCATGCCAAATGGACCAGCGATGGTGATGTGATCAGCCTTCACACCGTACAGCCGGTGGCCGGCAGCCTTGGTCGTGTCGTCAAGTCCTACACTCATAACGTTATCCTCTTTGTTGAGGATTTATTAAGCGACATACTCTAGATTCAAGTATGAAGCATCTTCCAAGTATTACATTATTGATCTGCGGCTCGAAAATACATACGTCAAGTCTGAATACTGGTGACGGACTTGTAATTCTTCGTCTTCACGCTCCATCTCACCCTCACAATCTTTCTCATTATCATCTGCATTCAGCTTCCAATCTTGATCAAAAACCATGTTAGCTACTCTTACTATCATTCTCGAAAGCTCTTCAAGAAACGTTCTTGTCTCGGCAAGACACTGGACTATACACCGCATCAAGTTTTCGTTCAGACTTTTTTTGCCATTTCTGATTTTCACTGTCGGAAATGCAGCTTGTTGTTCTTTACTCTTCTCGTTGCTTATGTCTTCTTCCGATGAACGAAGTTTACGATCAGTAGAAGGAACTCTCTTTGCCGTTGCTGGTTTTTGAAAACTCGGATCGTTTTCAGAATCGACTGAAGTTGCTAACATTTCAATAATTTCTGATCCCTCTAGCTCCCTTTGCTCTCTCAAGTTGCTTTTTGTTGCTTTTCGCTTTTTCTCCGCTGATCTTTCACGAGTTTCTTTCTTCTTTTTCTGTCTCACCCAATCTTTTGGTACTGCATTTGTACATATTGCCTTGTACGCACCAAAGCAATTAGCCCAATGAAAAGTCTTATCCTCATCAGTCATTTTGACCCCAAATTCTTCTGCAAGTTCTGCTTCGTAATCCTCATCGTCAGTTCTAATGTTGTAGGCGTTCTTAGTGAGCTGATCATTAAAGCCGCTCGCTTTTTGGTACCATTCGACACTTTTAGTTTTTACATGCATGAGATAGACATTTTTATTAATTCAATCTCGTCTTAGTTCATTTGCAACTATTTTGCTGGCATCATCTCGAGTCATTGACTTTTTCTGTCCCTTTACTCCATTTTTGCAAAATGCAAGCATCCTACCAATCACAACTGTCCCTGGTGGCAACTTTCCAGTCGGTTTAAATTCGTCCACTTCTGTGTAGGTTTCCCCAAAACGTTCTTTTCTGGCGGCACTGCGTGATTTCCTTTCACCAGCCATCATTACCAATCAGCGGTCACGAAGCATTAGGATCTGCAAGTACAGTAAAACCTCATTAGTCGGCATATAACACCGAAATATGATAGGTAATACAAATTATAGTCATGCTAGATGTATCATATATATTATTATTATTAAAGTAGATTATATAAAATATTGTATTTGATATATTATTTACTATTATTATTAAAGTAAATATACTATATTATTATTAAAGTAACATACAATTATTATTAAAGTAAATTAGCACAACATTGATAGTACAAGAAACCACAAAAGAGAAGGCAGCCAAACACCAGAACAAGCCAAAGCACTAAAGTAAGCCTAAATAAAACATCATTATTACGACACACTAGATACTTAACAACATTGAAGAATGAACATAACCATGATTAAAAATATAGCAAGCATTTATCAACTAATTATTTTTTCTATCAGTTATAAAGGTTTGGAGGTGGAAGGCCTCATTCATCCTTTATGTTCAATATGGATCGGGCATTTTTTCAAATTTTTCGTCATCTATCTGCTTAACCACACTCCTAATGTCTCTCGTTTGTTCATTTTCGAGTTCAGCGACCATGAAAACATATGAAAAGCCATATTATATGTGAAGGGTAGCGTTTTTTTTATCATAAAAAAAACTATTTTTTTGGCCGCCCTTTTGAAAAAAAAACCACTGAACCAGGTCAAAAATTCATTTTAAGTCCAAGAACTAGCCGGATTCGTATTCAGCAGCCAAAATGGCCATAGAAACCACTCGTCCTAAAAAAAATGTTAGATTCCCCCACCCCTAATATTAGTTAGTACCTTACAGGATCTAATCAGTCATCAATACCAAAAGAACTAGAGTTCTTTCATTCTTGGGATTTTAATATAGACTTAATGAAAATAGGGAGAGACTGCATTGATAAATCATTATGGAACACAATGATCAGCCAAGGATCTAAGACCTATGTAACTAGACCAACACACCTCCAAACTGACCTTACCAAATCGTTTCTTATCAATCACATATGATCAGATATAGACCCACAATACATACATGACAGGGATACTACAAGGAGACATAACTGGCCACCTCCCAAATTACGTCGCAATCAAAACTAAAGCACACAAATGTTAAATTCAGAAAAACAAGGTATAATTATATTAATAAACTCAAGGCGAAATTAGGCGATGCAGGTTTCGACTGCACTGACAATCCACAATATTTGGAGATATGTAAAGACAACTGTACATCATAACAAACCAAGGAATGTTAATGACCAAAAAATGCGCATTAGAGATGCCGTAGCATCAGTCCCTTTTACTGTTTTCGACAGTGTTTATGTTTATATATATATATTATATATATATATATATATATATATATATATATATATATATATATATATATGCAGGAAGGAGGGACCAAGAGCAAGCGCCCGCAAAAATGACTCCCCCACCTATGTAAGAAGAAGAGAGCCGAAATCAAAGTCTCCAAGGCTCATGATGCCTTTTTTTTTATAAATTTTGAAAAGATAGTGTATTGTGTAAAGTACATGCATGTTTAGTGAAGAAAAGAGGAAGAAGTGTGTGTTTGAGAGCATGCTGGATTGATCTCAGGGTAGATAAAACACGGAAAAAGATCAGTTAAAGAGGACAGTGACAGGAGAAACGGGAGTTCCAGCACTCCCTGTCTCCTGCCTAATGTTTCCCCAGGAGTACTTCCCTGGTCGATTGGTTTCTACAATCTCCTCCAACACAATGTTTAAAAAAATCACCCGACATAATATATATATATATATATATATCATATATATATAATATATATATATATATATGTGTGTGTGTGTGTGTGTGTGTGTGACGCATAAGTAATGAAATTAGTTGCTGCAAGTGCTATATGTTGATAGTTATTATATTATAAATATATATTTTGAACATATACTGTATATTGCAAAACTTTCAGAAAATCAACATCAAAAATTTATTTTCCATTTCATTTCTGTAAACAGAATTGGTATTTGTGGCACTCAAATTGGCAAAATCGGCCTTGGAACAAGAATGGTTGCACAAATGAAAATATACCTTTAAAAAATTACTTAATTTTCATTAATACGTTATAAATATCGAGATGAAAATCACCAGTGTCTTCCATTATAATTGTACGGAGAAAAAAAATTAAGTTTCTTCAGAATTTTGAAGCACTTTTAAGTATAAAAGTAATTTAAATAATAATAAAGGTTGAATAATTATCTCTCAATGGATATACGCTGAAATCCTGAAAAGGAAAGGAGTCTTTGTTGGGCTAACTTTAATAAAATTAAGCTTATTCTTACTTATTTCATAGTTTCCTTTTGGAGAAGCAAAACTGGGTAATTAATTATGGAACACGATGATCAGCCAAGGGTATAAAACCGATGTAACCAGACCAACACACCTCCAAACTAACCTTACCAAATCTTTTCTTATCAATGACATATGATTACCTGAATACTCCTAGCAGGCATAACTGGTCACCTCCCAAATTACATCACAGTCAAAACAACGACAAACAAACTAAAGCATAAAAATGTTAAATTCAGAAAAATAAGGAATAATGAGATCAATAAATTCAAGGCGAAATTAGGCGATGCAGGTTTCGACTGCACTGACAATCCACAATATTTGGGGATATGTGAAGACAACGTACATCACAACAAACCAAGAAATATTAATGACCAAAGCATGCGCATTAGAGATGCCGTAGCATCAGTCCCTTTTACTGTTTTCAAAAGTGTTATATCAGGTCGGCAAAAAAAAAGGGAGACCTCGAACTTTGGCTGTAAAATCCAAAGTTATGGTCAGATTTCAATATTGTTTTCACCCCACAACTAAGTAAATTTCCTATACTGTGAGCGGATTTCAAAGAAAACTAATACAAATTACGGATTTATTGAACATTTCTTTATGTCACTGGAAATTCTCCATTTACACTACTACTGCATTGTATGTGCAGATAAAAAGTTACAAAGTACTCACATATGGTGCTACCTTGATGTTAAAAATCTGCTCGATATGTTTACCACGAACTTCTACATTCTACAACCTTTTTTAATCTAGGACGGAACTCATTTATGGCTTTATTGATTTGTTCTTGCTCATCCCATTTTTCCAAAAGAAGCTGTCGTAAATGAGCGACATTTCTTACTCTGACCTAATAAATTCTCTGTGACAAATTTTCCCAAAGGCCGTAATCGACAGGATTTAAATCAAGACTGTTTGGTGGCCAAATTTAATACCGCTACCTGGTATTCTTTTGATATCTCCTGTTTTATCGATTTTCTTGAGAAGCTCGTCCAAACCTCCTGCAGTTGGCTTACGTTAATTAAAATCGCTTTAATTATCAACTTGAACCTATGATTAGCAAGATGTTCCTTGAATATTCGCTAAAAGATGGCATACAAACCATAAAATTACCTAGTACTAACATACTAAAATTTTATGGTTCTATGTACCGTATTTGCACAGATATGAAGGATTTTAAAGGTCCCCCTTTTTTTACCGACCGATATATAATGTAATTAAATAGATATATTAATGTATCCTTTAATGGTATTAAGGGAAAGTAGGGTAATGACGTTCTTGTAAATCTAATAGAGGAGCAAGACAGAGTAAAAGTAAATAAGCTTACTGGAAGATACAGATCAAAGCATGCTTTACACAATGGTGTAATTAAAAATTAAAAAATATTAAAGAAAATACTAGGTGCGAAACACTAAAAAAAAAACGGCCCCGAGCAGTAGCCCCGACTTAAAGGAGCTGCAGATGCATAATTGTATAAATATTACAAGTGATAAAATTGAGCTGTTACTTACCATAGCTCTCTAATAACAAAACTATGTACGTTATTGGCTACTTTAATATGAATTAAGAACGACGTGTTTTTGAATGAGCAAAGTTATCTATAACTTTTTCTTTAAAATCAGGTTCTGACGTTATCGTTAATGTTGTTATTACACTTTTTATCAATTTCACAGTTTCAGCAAACGTTGATTCTAAATCATTATCACTTAGTACTTCAAATAAGAAAAGTTCTATCTGGCGTACAGTGCTCCAAGTTTTGTTCTAAGTCTCTCTTTTTCAAGCATAGTTACAAGTGTCAGTATACAACAAAAAATTGTTAACAAGAAGTTTTCTCGCTTCCAAATGGTTGGTAAAATTAAATCTTTCTTTAGTTTGCAACATAATAACATCACAAACTTCATACTAACATCACAAACATCTGCTACATTTTCTTCTTTTATTTAATGAAGATGTATCGTCGCTTTGTTCGATGTTTTCTTGCGTATCGATGCCCAATTCTTGTAAATTTTTAATGATGGTATCAGAAGCAGCTAAAGGGGTCTGAGCTTTAGTGGCATCAATATCTCTGGACTGAAACTGAGAATATAGAGTGTCAACATGAGTTAATACTTTAGTGAAAAATGTAAGCCAAAATCCAAATTCTGGGTCATTTAAATTTCGGTTAATTCCTTCTGCTGTACATCCAGCAACTCTTGATTTGGATGCCTCCGGAGAGCTGGAACATTCGATTAGTGCGTCTTTAATTTCATGCACAGCATTGACTGTTCTACTTTTAAAATTCTATTGTGTTGCAGAGGGTTTTGGAATTCGACAAGCAGCTTTATGTAATGCAGCTATTCTTTGGGGAGACCTAGAAAAATAACAACGGTATTCCTGACAAACTGTTAAAAAACATTCAAACACTGTAGGTTTGAGATGTTGCCTTCTCCATGATCAAGTTGAACTGATCTACATAACAATGAACATAATGAGCATTTTTGTAAGCTTCCTTGACTTTTGCTTGAAGTCCCTTTTTGGTCTGATTGACCGGATTAAAGAATCCCCAAAAACTCTGAACAGGCTTTCCTCGAAGTTCATAACGAAGAACAATTACCATTTGTAGTTCATTGGAAGCATCATTGGTATTGTCATACATTACTGGTGCATATTCGGCATTATTAATTTCTTTGATTTTTTCCCGCAAATATTTAATTGTTTTGGATGTTCCTTTGAAGACTGTAGCCGTATTAAAATGAGTTTCAAGACTAGAAGTTTACAAGAAAAGTCGATAAAGCCACAAAATACACCCGGATTTTCTGAGTTTCTTGTTTCTCATGTCCTTTAAATCGTAGCTCAACTTTTTCATAAAACTACACAATTTATAGTTTTCGAAAGCACATCTCTATTTTTTTTTTTTACTTCAACATTATGCTTTGCAACTGATAGTTTATATACTGTGTTAAGTTGATTTGCTATACTAACTCTATTCAACATTGTTAAATCGACCATGTTACTTATATGCTTAGTTGATAATTTACGTTTTCGTCTCTTCTCAGGTAAATGTCTCGAGACCTTAACTCCACTCTTCGTCCAAGATACAATAGGCAAGGGAAACAAAATAAAGCGTTTTTCTCATCACAGCCACAAAATCATTTACATTTCTTTTTCCAGTTAATATTGAACTGACGTCGGTATTCTTTATTACGGCTTTTACTATTTTGTTAAATTAGGCGTAGGTCTTCCTTTGTTTTTAATGCCAATCTTTTCACTTAATGTTAACTCGTGAAATTCTTTGTTTTGCAAAAATTTAACTTTGTTCTCCATGGGTTCATCCAATTTCAAGCAACTGATAAAACTAGCAATATTGAAGCCTATTAAAAAAAATCACAAATCACAATAATTACTGTCAATAAGTAATAAATTTCTCAAACATAAAATGATTATTTTGTAGTACGTATATAAGATATAACAAAATAATGCGCAAATGTTTAGCATGTCAATCAATAAAATACTGTCGTACCTTAGAGTGGATCTTAGGGTCTTTGTTAGCCTTAGCATCTGTAGATCTGTAGATCCTCAAATATTTAATTTTTTCTCATAAAAATAGACAAGCTATGCCACGATGTCCATTGCTTATTTACACATTTTCTGGGTCGTCCACCAGTAGTAGCAGGGCACAGATTCCTTCCAGATAGAGTGGTAACAAACAAATGAGGTGATTGGCATTACCCCGTGGGCGTCATTACCCTACTTTCCCCTAGTTCTTTTTTATAACAATGTTGTGAAATGATTATAGTTAATAATAGCGAAAAGTTATAAAAAAGGTTGATAACTTATTATTAATAATAATAATAATAATAATAATAATAATAATAATAATAATAATATCATTCACTTGCAGATTTTAAAGTATATTTTCATTTCCGAAAAGTCTTGAGTTTGAAATTAGTTAATTTGTTTTAAATTTAACATTTTGATAAGTTAACATCATACGTAAATTAATATTAAAAAAAACCGATATTAACTTTTTATTTATGAATAACTTGAATATATCAAAGGCCCTTTGGTTTTCAATTTTCTTAATCTTGTTTCAATTTGCTTATTCTTATGTAATTTCAAAATTATTAAAAAAAAAAACCACTTTTTACAATTTTTTCACCTCTCATACTTTCTCATGTCTCAATTTTCTTTTTTCATATTTTTAGACGTCTCATATTTCACGTCTCATATTTACGTTCATATTTAAAACTCTTTGAGAGCATTTTGTAGTATCTATTTAATACTGTATTTACATCAATTATTTATCACGACTCCACTGAAATCATTTCTCGTATGCCTTTCATGAAATAATCTGCTGCAAGGACCATTACTACCATCCTTTTAATTTTATCCTCGAAGCAAGGTTCGTTTTTCCCCTCACAATAAACGTCTCCCCTTAAAAGCGTTTAATTCCGATGCACATAACATTCAAACCACTGATCCTTTCCAGGGTGTCCCAGGAGGAAATGTCAAGAATGCACCATTTGACTCTTTGGGTATTTCTAAGTAGAAAGTATTATATCGACACGTGCCTGATTCCCAACCGTTACCGAGATACAGGCCTCTACATTTGGGTAACTAAAACATAATAAAAAGCCGATCTTAGATAATATTCAATGACATTTAATGATACATTGGCAACTGTGCAGATCCTCACATTATTTACTTACATTATTTTTTTGTCAGGGGGTTCTTGAAGAGTAACGTCTATCAGCGGGGTAAGCCCGAAACTAGGGAGCAGTTGGTTGCACGTATACAGGATGCGTTCATAAACCTCAAAAATGAACTTCCGCTTTTTCCATGGCAAGACTCGATGAATCGGAGGCTCGCCGCGTGCATTGAAGAAGGAGGGAGTCACTTTGAAACCATTCTGCAATAAGTGCAATAGTGTATTGTATGTTTGTACTTTTTGTAAACCACAAGTGTCATTAAATAGTATCTAAGATCGCCTTTTTATTATGTTTTAATTACCCAAATGTAGAGGCCTGTATCTCGGTAACGGTTGGGAATCAGACCCATATCGATATAATACTTTCTACTTAGAAATACCCAAAGAGTGAAATAGTGCATTCTTGACATTTCCTCCTGGGACACCCGTATATATATATTTATATATATATATATATATATATATATATATACACACACTGTATATATATATATATATATATATATATATATATATGATAATAACCACGAAGGAAAGGAAACACAAAATGGTGCTCAAGCGCTTTCGTCTAATGACATCCTCAGGAACACTGAAGTACATAAAAAGGTTAAGCCTATATTAGTTACAGAAAGAAAAAAGAAAAAATAAATAACATACATACACACACACACACATACATATATATATATATACATACATATCTATATATACAAATACATACACACATACATACATACATACATATATACAATAAACAGAGAAGTAAAAAATAAAAAATTATAAAAAAATTAAAAATTAAAACCTTAAAAGATTACCAGTGAGGCGTACAGATTTTGTAAGGAAAAATATCGATTTTTAGCACAAGATCAAATGGATTATAAAAATACAAATTTATACTGGAACTCTGCCGGGTTTTAACACAATGCTGCCTATGGTCAGGTTTCGATAAAAAAAAAAAAAATGCAAATTAAAAGTTAATCGATTTTAGCACAAGATCAAATGGATTATAAAAATACAAATTTATACTGTCCGGGTTTAACACAATGCTGCCTATGGTCAGGTTTCGATATATATAAAAAAATAATAAAAAAATAAAATGCAAATTAAAAGTTAATAAAGTAGAAAACAAGTTTACCAAGATTTAATGTTTTACACTTCTTATCTATATCTGTTTTAAAGGAATTCAACATAACAGGATCGAGTTGAAAAAGACCTTTGCTTATGTTGAAGTTATTTGAAAGTTGGATAATGGCAGACTCAAGAATATTTCTATTAACAATGTGCTTGAATGGAATAAAACTGAAGCATTATTCCAATCAATACAGTGAAATAATTTTCATATATATATATATATATATATATATATATATATATTATATAGTGGCCTGTTGACGGTAGGTTCACTATAATAAAGTAATTGAGTGAAGACGAAATGTTTACAGGGTCACCAATTTGTTCTTTCGACCAAATAAACAATAATTAATAAAGGAGACAGAAATTACTTTGTAGTTTTTGTTTAGTTGGCAAAATAAATGAATTATTTGTTCACAGTGATTAATAATTATTTTATATATAGAGAAATTGAGGAATATTACAATGAATGATTATGGACAATTAGGAATGATTTTAGAGAGGTCAGGAATTACTGTAAATAATACGATGGCCTTAAAGGCAGTAATTGAGATAACGAAAATACGGTATCGATATACAACAATGAATAAGCCTACTTGCGGTCGTAATCACGTGAGTTCGAATCTACGGTATGAAAACACTTCAGAAAGCCTATTCGGTTTGGTTGAGAGTATGTTGAGTTTATAGGCCGTGCAAAGTAGTTTAGCACGACGGAATCAAACACTGTAGCCAAGTGATCTGGTGGCCTAGACGAGGTTTACAGTCCTGGTTCTTGATAAAGATGGGCTAAAGGACGAGGGTAACTCTAAGTCGGCTGAACGTCGAGACTCGGGGTTCGGTTTAGTTTTGCAGGGGTGGTGTTGCTTCCGGGGGTTTGAAATAGTCGTAGACCTCCACGGAGATGTACTTTATGTGGGATCAAGCTGAGTTCAAGTGGAGTTACGCGACGAAGGTCGGAGCAGGATGTAAAAATAAGGAGCGAAGAATGAGCAATGAGGGCAACTTGTTGTTGTTGTTGTTGTTGTTGTTGACGTTATAAGAGGTGAAGTTAGAGTTGTAGTAGTGATAAGAGAAAGTGGGGAAATGGGAAATATAGATGAAGAGTTGATAGGTCCTCGGGCTCACCAAGGATGCGCAGGTTTTTTTTTTTTTTTTTTTTTTTTTTTTTTTTTATGGTGGGTTTAAGGTCTGGTGATAGGTGATTCACCTTCCTTGCGCGTTCAAGCTTTTGTAAGGTGCTTGACTTGTTAGCTTAGTTTGGGTTTTCTACCTCTTTTATTTTTTTATTTTATTTATTTAATTATTTATTTTTTTTTTTATATTTTTTTTTATTTATTTTATTTATGTATTTATTTATTTATTTATTTATTTATTTTTTTTTTTTATCTTCTATACGGTACAAAGAGTGCCGTTGGTGGGGGGTTTCTGCTGCGGGGTAGACTTCTCTTGAAGTAGAAGCAGAGCTGGGCAATAAATACATTGAATGTATTTAAATACTAAATACTAAATACATGGGAGAATGTATTAAATACTAAATACTAAATACATTTTACGAATGTATTTAGATACTAAATACAAAATACATCAATTGTATTTAAATACATTTGTAAATACATTTTAAATACATACAAATTTTAACATATGCATTAACTAATTCATGTTTTGATAAATTTCTACTTTAGGGAGACACGGTGAATTTCGAAATAAATACACACTCGATAGATCAGACGATTTTAAAAGCTTTTCATCAATGAATTTTCCATCGCAAATTGGATTGATTGCAACGAGTTAGTTACACAGGCCCACTTAAGGCAGAGCCGTTTTGTACGATTATTCGGTCAATTTCAAGATATTTTTTGATGTCTAAAAAAACACTTACCTTCAGATGAGTGTACAGATTCGTTGTAGCATTGCTTGCAGCAGAGACTTCGTGTTTACACAGCAAGCAGGTGCACTTTACCTTATTACCGTCTTTAGATTTAATTTTAAAGTATTTTCCATCAAACAGAGGGTGCACTAAATTGTTATCTGCAGATATATCACTGTTTGATTCACCGGATTTTTGTTGAAGCCATGACACGCACACGATAAAGAAATCAACCGCTTTCGACTAAGAGTGGCACACAACTGATTGAACTGACACGTTGAAACATGAACCATGCTGTACTACACTGTCGATGCGTCGTACTGTGCTAGTACAGAACGTGTATTAAACCAGTAAAAGTATTTACATTTTTATATTTTGAGTATTTAAATACATTGTATTTAAATACTCATTAAAGTATTTAAATACTATATTTAAATACATGAAAAACAATGTATTTATAAATACAGTTCTAAATACACAAATGTATTTAAATACGTATTTAAATACAAATGTATTTAAATACTGCCCAGCTCTGAGTAGAAGTACTCTCTCCCGCGCTGAGGTCCAATATCGAGTTCTTCATAGGTCTGTGGAGAGGTGTTTTGTACCTTCCTCCAAGTTTTCTCCGCCCTGCTGTGCAGGAGGACATTGAGGGCTGGTAAGTTTGCTTGTTGGTGCAGTGCCTGGGATGATATCCTGTCGCTGAGTCGTTTCCCCAGGATGAATCTTGTTCCAGCGTTCTGTATTTTTTGTAGCAACATCAGATTTGTGTCGCTCGTTGTGTGCAGTGGAATTGCCGGGTATTCGAGGATAGACCGTACGAGCGCCGTGTACAGCATCTTCTTATTTTTTACCGAGAGTCCCCTGAAACGGTAGAGTTTACTGAGCTCTCTTTTCGCTTTGTTTGATCTTGCTGTGGTGTGGTTTTTATAGCCAAAGCTGTTGATGGTCAGGCCGAGAGCTGTGCCTTGTTGCTTGTAAGGTTGTATTCGGTTGTTTATTTCTAGTGCGTGAACGTTCCTGTGGCCAATGTTAATAACTGTGAATTTCTGTTGGTCTGAATTTTCCAACGTTCCTCGAATTCATTGATTCTTTCAATTTGTCTCTTCAGCCTGTTGGCGTGTTGCTCTTTGCCGAGGTTTGATGTTACTATTTGCGTGATGTCGTCCGCGTAGATGACTTCTCGGGTGTGTGTGGGGGCGGTGGCAATTGGGCGATGTACAGGTTGTACAGAGTGGGCGAAAGTATCGCTCCCTGGGGCACTCCCGCCTGGATGTCGAAGAGCTTGCCAGTGTGGGTCTTGTGTCGGACGTAAGCTTTTCGATCTTTGAGGAAGCTACAAAGGATTTTTCCTAAGTTTGCTTCCATGTTCTGTTCGAGGATGCGGTATTGTAATCCTTGGTGCCACACTTTGTCGAAGGCGGCCTTCACATCTCTCAGTACTATCGAGACTCTTCTGCTGAACGCTAGTTTGTTTGCCACCGCTTCGTGCAGAATGGCGAGGGCTGTGGCTGTGCCTCTCTTTTTCCTGAAACCATGTTGGGCGTCTGAAAGTGCACCATTGACCGTGAGGTGGAGATTCAGTTTCCGAAGGAGTATTTTTTCCAGGGTTTTGCCGAGTACTTCTAACAGGCTGATGGGTCTATAGTTCTCGATGAACTCTGCGGATTTCCCTCCTTTAGGGATCATGATGATTTTTGCGGTTTTTAATGCTTTTGGGAAGTATCCGATGGAGAGACTGGCGCTAAATATGTTTGCTATCTCTTCGTGTATGTTCGGGGGCGACTTTTGGATCAGGGTTTTCGTGATTCCGGAGGGGCCTGGTGCCTTTTCTTTAAAGAGGCTGATCGTGTCCGTGACCTCTTTTACCGTAATTCTGAAGTTGGCATTTAGGGGTTCTGCCCTGTCCGTTGGTAGGATCCTTTCGTGGTTGTCTTCCAGCCACTGCGTGACCCTTGCTTCATTGTCTTCGTCGAACAGGTCATTTTCTTCATCACTTATGTTGAACGTTCTTTTGAGACGATTTCGAAAGCTTTCCGCTATTTCTTGGTCCGAGATGAGAGGTCTTCCGTTTTCATTCCGGAGGGACTTGAATTTTTCCGCTTTGGGTGTTCCTTTTAGTTTCCTTATCTGTGACCAGAAGGTTTTTGGGTCTCTTTCTACGTCTATCCTGTCGACGAGCGCGTTCCACATGTCGTGTTCTTTTTCAATCCACAAGCCTCGTAGTCGGGCTCTGAGGATGTTGTATTGCAGTTTGTTATGCAGGTAATTGATGCCGTTGTCCATCTGGTTCCTGACGACGTTTAATTGGCGTGTGACGGCGTCGATTTCTTCGGAGGGGGAGGGATGTGGCAGAATGCGGTGGGTGATGGTGGGTACGTGTTTTTCCTTGGCAGTCTTCAGCGCCTTCAGAAGGTCTGCCGTGGCAGCTTCAATTGCTGCTATCCCCCCACCATTCAGTTCTGAGGGCTCGTGTTGGGCGAGGTCAGCCTGGTACTCCTCCCAGTTCGTCTTGCGGATGGAGGGGCGGGGACGGATTGGGACTTGTAAAGGAGCGCAGGCAATCTTCATGATGATAGGGACGTGGTCGCTGGGTGTGGCGGGGCCCGGATAGTGATGAGTGTTGAGGTATGCCAGATTATTGGCAATAATTTTGTCGGGCATCGTTCCGGCGTTCCTGCCGTAAAAAGTTGGAAAATGTGGCCCTAACCACTTCATTTTCCCCCTTCTGTTTATTTCCGCCAGTTGTTTCCCGTAATGGTTACTGTAGTTATCGTCGAAGTCCACATGTCTGGCATTCAGGTCTCCGATGATGTATACTGGGCAGTTGTAGTTCAGAAGTTTGATAATATCTGCTGATGAGATGGTGCCCCTCCTCGTGGGGCAGTATGTCGTCCCAATGATGAGGTCTTCGTGGCCCAGTTTTAACCTCACTGCCAGTGTTTCGTCTTCGAAGCTTGTGATCTCTTCGAAGCGAAGACCACGTTTGACGGCAATTGCAACACCGTCATGCCGTTCTTGCGATCTGTTCGATTGTATGATGTTGTAATTGAACAGTTTTATTTGCTGGGGTGCCTTTAGGCTGTGTGAGTTAATGAGGATGATGTCTGGGTCGATTAGTCTGTAGGTATTGGCCAGAGACGTCTTGTGCGTTTGCCAATGCAGTACATTTTGCTGAAGAATCGTTAGGTTAGATTGTTGCGCGTGCATGTTGATTGTGTTTTGCTTTTTGGTTCAGTGCCTGTGGGGGAGCGCGTCGCATTCCCTGAACGAATTTTTTTGAATTCCTGGTCCGGGAGAACGTCGAGGTCCTCACCTTTGACAGCGATTTCTTGTCGTTCGAGCAAGAGTGGGATGTCATAAGTGGTGTCCAAGTTCTCCTCGAAGGTGTACTTATAAGATCCCTCTCTCAGCCCTTTCACCAGTTGGGATAGGACCATGGGTTGAAGGAAGGGGTTGGAGGCCTTCGCGACCATCCTTAGCCCCAGATCTGAGGCCTTGTGTTGGGGACCAGTGTTCGGCTTCTCAGGAGATTTGGGGCAAGAGGTTTGCCCGGTTAGGGGCTTCGCTTTCGGTGCCTCCCGAATTCCCGCACGAGTGCGGCGGGGTCGTGGGGCATCCGTGTAAGATTCCGCTTCGTTGTCTGATACTGGGGCAGAGACGGGTTTGGGTACGGGTTCGGGCTCAGGTTCTGATTCACTGTCTGATTCGTCGGAGGCGGCAGTTGTCCTTTCTGGGAGTCGTGCCGCGAAGATAGATGCCGAGGGGACATCGTCGGGGGCGTTGACTTCCGGCATGCCGTTTCTCCTGAGCATGTCATTTAGGTGCTTCGAGTATGTGCCTGGGGTGCCCATATTGAGGAGATGAGCGTGTATGACGCAAGTCAATAGGGTCAGGCTGTTTGAGTTTTCAAGTACGATTTCTGTGGGACTGAGGTGGGAGCTTGAAGTGGAATCCCGCTTTTATAGACGCTCTGGTAGTGTGGTTGTTTGCCGCAAATCTTAGCGGGAGACAAAGTAAAATCTACGTTTCTCTGTGGGCTTGTTCCTGCCCACGTGTTTGGGTTTTACTACCTTGTTTACGTCTTCAACCTATGAAAAAGAGCTGAGGGAAAGGAATTTCGGTATGCCTCTACATAGTATATATCACTTGCTTCAGTCTTGTCCTCCGTAGCACAAGGAAAAAGCTCAACAGTTGTGTAAGTTTGGTACCATTCTAACATTTGTTACATATAAAACCTATTACCGCTTTGTCTTAATACTTATACGTGAAGAGATAATAAAATGTCAAATGATTTTTATGGTCCTTTCACCGTTTGCAGATATTCAACGAAAGTGCATCACGAAATGAACATAGAGTAAACACGTATAAAAAGATCAACAAACAAAGAGGAATTGAAATGGGGTTCAGAATGTACAAAGGAACAGTTCGGAGAACCTTTAAAGTGTGTGCAAGAAAATGGTAAATGGACTACTACTCGTAGCGTATCTACTGCAACACAAGATCGCATTTTAAAGGACTTTCCCCTGCACAGTTTAGGAAATAGGCACAGCCATTAAGGAGAACCATCGAATTACTATAAGTACGCTCGCTCTAACATGCTTACAACAGTTCTCTTCAGTAAGGCTTAAGAAAGAACGGGCTCCCAGAAAGTCGTATGTTGGTAATGTGAATAAAAATGAGGTTGGAGTTTACAAAGGAAGATCAGAACTAACGTGATAAATGGAAGAAATGAAATGAAATGAAATAAAATGAAATGAATGAAACCGAAAGTAAACATTTTTGAAATGAAAGGCGTAGGCTTGTGAGGATACGTAGCCATGAAAAGTTTCAACCCAACTAAACTTGTATCAGTAAAACTATGAAATATTGTGATTTTATTATGGTGTGGAGTTGCTTAAGTTCAGCTGGAGTGGCTGATCTCATAAATAACAATGGGAATTTTGCTCAGGATGCACTGCCTAGTGTGGTTCGTTTAAGTGAGAAGGAATTTATCTTCCAACAAGATAATGACTCAGAACATACTGTGGAACTCAACACAGTTTAGTTGGAGAGGCAAGAGCAGATTGGGAGGGTCCAAGTGCCGAAGTTTCCACCAGAAAGAACTTACCTGCACCCTATCCAGTATTTGTAGAAACAACTAAAATATGATATCTCAAAAGCGAAGCCGACAAACCTACAAAGCTTCCAGTGTATTGTCTACTCAAAACAGCAACCATTTCCTACGGAATTTGTATTAAATTAAAAATGCAGAAATCTTTTTTTTGGGGGGTTCATAGTCGCGTATAGACTCCGACTTAGGATCGGTAATATATGTATATATATATTCAAATAATGATGGTGCCAAAAACTATAAGGTGGGTGTCGTGGGTTCTTTGCTTTTATGACATAAGGGTTTGCCCTTTGATAGTTACTTTTGTCATGATGACTTTTTGTTTTTTGAGGTTTAACTAATAAAGTTTTATAGGATGAATTAAATGAGATGAGAGAAGCTTGTTATAACGTTTACTATGATTGCACTAAATGAATTCTGTGGTGGTGGAGCCATAATGGTTTCTAAGCCTTAAAGTAAGAGCACTACATAGTGTACAAGATTCAAAACGTCTGATCTGGGGCGTGGTGCGACTACTTTTTATATGAGGCGTATGCCGTGTGGTGAATAAGGGTGGTGCCGCGTCGCGCGCAGCAAAGAATGGATTGTCGCATGAGTTTCCTAACTTACGAAACTACTCGTACTTTATGGACTTATATGAAGTGGTACATTCTTCCACTCGAGGATTGATAAGGAGGGCCGTTTTACAATATATATATACACATTAGGCATACTCTGAATATCAACTTTGCCAAATACTGAATACCGAATATTCAGTGTGAAAATCCGAAGTTACGTGTCAAGGTCATGGCAAGATAAAGTGCTTAATGTTGATTATAAAATGTAGACTTTCCATGCGTCAATCTGGATAACATCCTGCATATTGCTTATTAATTAATTGCTAGTTGACTCAATACGTAGAGACGTGTGCATGTTTGTGTGTTCAACTATATACTTTGATGAACGTTTTGAGGCTGTTAAAGTTTTGCGACAGGTTTTGAGTGTACGCCATACAGTAGTTTCTGATCCTTATAATAATTGATGCTTCCTTAAATCCTCATCAGATTTGTCATAGCTTCTTAACGATGTTTGTAATTCATTCAGTTTACTGCTTTTTCATGAATAAAATTCATGTGATTGTTGGAGATAATGTTCCAGACAAGGTGGCATTCTTGATTTATACATATAACTGCAACTTTGTATTGGAGACTCGATTTTAATACAAAAATCAGTTAACGTTATTCTTACTGTATGCAGAAGTACTGCCAGTCACTTCCACCATTCATTATTAGCAATGACAAAATTGCATGTACTTTACAATAGTAGTTGAGAGTACCAAAGCATAAACTGGTACAAAATGTTGTAACATGACGAAACAGTTCTTACTACATGTTGGAGAGAATGTTAGAACATAAAAGGTTGATAGCACAACTATTCAAAACTTGAGACTTTATCAGTGAAATATTTTTGGAAAACTTGCGGATGTACCAAAATCATTTGAAAATATTACATAGGAATGTAGCAAAGGGAAATCAACAATTGCAGATATCATCCTTGCAATACTTGTTTTGAAGTCATTTTTAAAAAAGGCCTTGGCTTCTAAAGGCCTTCTACTAGTAGCACAGTTATTATGCTCGTGTTATTACCATGATTGAAGAGTTAAATCAATAAAAAAAAGGTTACACAGCTTTTTGTTGTACTTGTTTTCAATGCACTGCGTTCATATAGTCTAATAAGTTTTGCTCACGAAAGCAGCTAAGCACCAATTAAAGTTTGAAACCACACTCTTACACATGTACTCGTACTCGAACACTAAAAAACCTGTACTCGTGCTCGTACTCAAGCACTGAAAAGGTATACTGTACTCGTAATCGTACAACTCCATAATTTTGGTACTCTTTCCACCTCTAGTGTCACTCATAATAATTCCCTGATTGCTTAAAAGTACATACTATATTATTTTATTATTCATTTATGTATTTATTTCTGATGGGGTTGTTTAGCCTCCTTCGCAACATCTAACGTCATGGAGGGAATCTTATAGCTTTACGTGGTATCCGAACCACGGATCGTTACAAACTCTGAGCACAGAAAACAATCCCGTATGCAGCTACTACCCAGACCCAATGTCGCTTAACTTTGCTGATCGACGGGAAGCGGTGTTATGACATTGGCCACGACGTAGCCCAGTTAAGTGTTAAAATAATAATTGAATAACGCAGTAGCTTGCAACCAATGTAGTTTTATTTTGATATTATACAGGGTGTTTCAGAAGTCTGGATTCCTAGGCAGAATTCACTTTTTACTTTAATTCAGCAATTGTTCAAATTGAATGCCATTAACTTGCATACACATATCAATTCTTGCACGTACGCTTCTCTCAATGTTTCTTAGTTCCCTCACACTGATTTTAGCACACAAAATTAATAAATAGCTCTAATGGCGTATGAGTCAAGACTTTTGAGACACCCTGTATAAGGTTTTAAATGAAACTTTTAAAACCTTAGAATTTAAAGTAAAACTGATTCAGAAATATGTAACAAAGTATTTCCATTTTGGTATTATAAAAGGCTCAAATAAAACTTTCGAACCCTCATAATTTAGTTCGAATTCCAGCTTTCCAATTGATACACACGTATGAAACATCATAATTTTATTATTTACATCAAATTAACAATATAAACCTCGATTATGAATCTATTACTGTAAAATTGGGTAAAATAAGAACTTGAATTGAATCGATATTCGGTATCACATGGTTGCCAAAAATGCCGAATACCAAATATTCGGTAAAGTAGTCGAATAGTTCGAATACCGAATACTTGCCGAATATTCTGTGTATCTCTAATATGTGTGTGTGTATATATATATATATATATATATATATATATATATATATATATATATAAGCTAGTTTGAATTTTTGGTATGTAAAGTGAAAAGTATTTTCATTTAAATGACATTCAAATGTCTACTGGATGAGACTGCCATCGCGAAAAGTGTAGGAGCAAATTTCCGTAAGGAAATTATATGACTAAGCGGATATATATATATATATATTATATATATATATTATATATCTGTGTGTATGTATATATATATATATATATATATATATATATATATATATTCTATTTATTTGTTTGTTATGTTCTAAAACACTACTGGGGACGGGTAAGAGTTATAGGTAGGCCTATATTTAAAAATCTCTCGTATACTTTATTTATAATTCTGGTAAAGCAAAGCTAAAAGAAAGTGGAAATATCATTTTAAAACTAAATTGAAAGGTTTTTTTATTTTTAATGAAAATTGAACCTCTTTTAATTTTGATGTTGTCAAACTTCGCTCTATTTTATTTCATTTTCATCTCATTTCAGTCAATGGGAACCCCACCCCCAACAGACAAGTTATTTTTTAGAGGATTTTTAGTATATATATCTTGTAAGTACAAGTGAATAATAATAGCTTTTGTGGTGTTCTAATAACGACCACAGTCGCATTGGAGACACTCATTTTAGATTCTTGCGCTGAAAATATGTTATGATCTTCGCCGAGGAAGGATGTGTTTTTGTTTGCTCGTGAAAGTTCAGATTCTGCTGTTTTCTCTCATCTGCATGCGAAACTAACCCGATCTAAATTATCTGATCTACATAATATATATGTATAAAATTTGGTTTCACGACCAGGAAAGTAGCAATTTCACAAGAAATCTTACAGTAAATTCAAAATCAAAATTGTTAACTTTTTAAGTGCACAATCTTTCCGTGTTGACCTGACCACCCCCCACCCCGACCCAATGCGCAAAAAACGAGGAAAATTGAAGTTGTTTAATTCCTATTTTGTTCTTATGGATTTTTAGAGGAAAAAATCACTGATTTCAAATATATATTATTTTCGTGTGACAACATATAGATGTTAGAGGGCGCGGACGAGCGTCGCTGTACCGCGGGAACTTAGCGCCACTCGAGTGGCGTTGCGCACTTAAAAAGTTAAAGGCAGCAAGAACCGTATGTCTACCGACCTATCGTCAAAGAGGAGGAGCGAACGCCTAAACTCCTCCCATTAATATGCCACGAACGACGGTGCCAGTTCCTCTACCCAGAGTGACATACTCAACTGCTGGATCCCAAGCGGTGGTACCACACCTGTCCCCTCTTCACCTGTTTCCACAGGTGGTGCTGCCGTGGTGCAAAGCACCAGTAAACAGCAGCAACTGCTAACAGGGTTAAGCAATGATAACCGCAAACTCTTCGAGCTCCTCAAGAGGTTCTTATTTCTTAATCGAGGAACTCCATGGTATTGCGCGGACGCTCACCGAGCAAGTTGAATCCCTTAGCCAGAAAGTTGAACTCGTGCGAAAAGAATCCGTTGAGCATAAAGAGAGACTGAAACTCTCCAGAAAAAAACAGAGGAACTGGAAGAAAGAATAGAACACCTTCAACAGACCCAATATAAGAATGTTATGATAATTCTTGGGCCAGAGACACCTGCTGAAAGCGAAAATGAAGACCTGAAGCATATAACAATCGAAGCTTTGCGAAGAAATCTTCGAATAAATCTTCGAACAAACCAACAGACATCATAGAAGCTTCTCGACTAGGTCGACCTAAGGAGAACAACGCCACTGGACCTATCAGGATTGTGATCCCAAATGAAGGCGTCAAAAGGAAATTCGTAGGCGCGTGTGTCCAGGTGAGACCAAAAATTTCCGTTAGCGAGTATCCGACCAGCTGCAAGAGAAACCTCTTCAAAAGGATGAGATGTCAAGAAGGACTTCCCACGTGAGATCTCGAAGTGCTTCGCTCGCAACGGGACAATACTCATATATATATATATATATATATATATATATATAGATAGAGAGAGAGAGAGAGAGAGAGAGAGAGTGTGTGTTCAGTACTTTGTCTAGCCTATTTTTAAACAGATTTACACTTTGACTGGAAACAACCTCTGAGGGAAGTTGGTTCCAGATATTAACTATTTTATAGGAAAAGAAATTTCCGCAGACTGAGGTCCTAAATGTCTTTACACACTCAAATAGTGTGCAAGATTTCGTCTAACCTTTTCTTGAACTGATCCACAGAGGAACTGTTCACAACTTCCGAAGGTAACCTGTTCCATGTGTCACAGATCGGTGTAAAAGTTCCAACAAAATCTGATAATGACTTTAGCAATTTTCTAATGCAAGTGAATTCTGATGCCGACCGGTGTAAAAGTTCCAACAAAATCTGATAATGACTTTAGCAATTTTCTAATGCAAGTGAATTCTGATGCAAATAACTTCATAGCCCCAGTCCCAGTTAATTCAAACGCTCACCCACACGTTCACACCAATATATCTCCCAGTAATAATAATTAATGATAATCATACGAGTATATTTTAGTGTTTATTACTATGATATATGCTTCAAAGTAAGAATCCCCTTAGTATTTACTATTGTCATTATTTGATTCAATTTTTGCTATGGTTGATATGTCTATAAAACTTAATTGATGATAAGAATACGAGTATATTGTATTATTAGTTGGCTAATATTGATTGGTTAATAATATTAATTAATTATTGATAATAATAATACGAGCATTTTTAATTAATAATTGGTTAATATTGGTTGATTGATAATATTAATTCATTATTGATAAATAATTGATGATAATACTGTAATACGAGTATATTGTGTTATCTTTATTTCCACCATTGTGGCTATGGTTGTTATATTTATTGCTATTAACATTACTTTGCTGCTGGTTCTATTTACTGAAATTTTAGAGTTGGTTCGCTATAAACTGTAACTGAATGTACTTGATCAGCTTCTAAATGCTTAGTTTTCCAGCTGATCAAAATCGCCGCCATCCCAGTGATTTACTCAAAACCTACCATAAACTGTAACTGATCCTGCCTGATGTAACTCGTCAATTTTGTTGCTTACTGTCATTATTGCTTGTCAATTTTTATCATTTCCTATCACTGTTACTTATATTTAGCATTACTATTTATTTATTATTGTATTATTATTATTATTATTATTATTATCTATCATTTCTTATTAGTTATCACCATCTATTATTATTACTATTATTGTTAGTATGATAAAAATAATAGTAATCCAAGTAATATCATTTTCACTTACTTATGCTACTGTCGGAAGACCCCAATCAATATATGACTCCCAAACAGAAAAGTGCGTACTGCATACTTCATTTGTAATATCCTGCACAAATTTTCGTTTTTTCTTTCGGCTTCTCTAAAGTTTTATTGCTTTCGCTTCCTAGTCGAATTCCTAATTATGTCTCATACTTCCCTAATTATGCTTCATACTGCCCTGAAAGAAATTCCAAGCCTCTTAGAACTGTAATGAGGTAAACACGAAGGCGATGATGATTTTTTTAATTTGTCACATATTGTCTCCGAGAGTGTTTATTACGATATAAATGACACAGGTTCTGACCATCTAAATTTCAATAAGTTTATGATAATAACTCTGGACATAAGAAGCACACCCGCTAATTTTGAAGAGCTACAAAATTCATTACAATTAATCGGAACACAATTCTCTATCATAGTCGTCAGGAAAACATATATAAAAGAAACAACTAAGGACTTATACCCTTTGGATGGGTATAAATGTTTTCAGACATATCGTGACGGCAGAAAAGGAGTGGGGGGGGGGGGGTTCAATTTACATACATAAATCCATTCCATGTACACTAATCACTAATCTTACAGTAATGTTCAACTCTATTGAAACATGCGCCGTAAATATAACCCTGGAAAATATATTTGGTATCTACCAGCTTCCAAATTGAGGCTTTATCCATTTCTGGAGAATATTGACTTTATTTCAGATCATAATAATATAAAACAACATAAAATAATCTTCTTGGGCCACTTCAATTCTGATCTCTTAAAATGTAATAAACAGTTTTTTAAAACTCACAAACAGAATGGTAACATATGGCTTCTGCCCAGCCATTACGCGAGCTACACGTGTTAGACTCCTACAGAGTACTCAACTTTAATAGACCATATATGGTGTAAAGGTCATCTGAACCATACTTCTGCCGGGAATTTTTTGGCTATTTCGGCTGTTTTAGTGTTAAATGAGGGTCATAAAATCCCGGACACAGATCGCGTAGAAATAAAATTCAGAAAAATAAATTAAAAATTACGTGGTTTGAAACAGAAATTAGACTCAATAGATTATAGGTCCGAAGTCCTCGAAGGGATTGACGGCATAAATGAAAAATTCACTAAGTTCTCAGACATACTATACGATTCGTTCAACGAGCTTTGTCCTGTGACTACTATAAACACGAACCATAAAAGGCAAAATAAATCATGGTTACATAAACCTCTCCTAAAAGCGGTATGGCAAAAATATTTACCTTATAAACACGTTAAAAAAGGCACAATGCCCCAAGAAATTTACACTAATTACAGAATACAAACTAAATACCCTGATCCTAAACACAAAATCGGAGTACTACGGCAATAAATTCGAGGAATACAAAATGTGATTCTAAGAAACAATAGAAATGTATCAATGAAAACTTTACATAGGAAGAAAGAACAAAGTTGTTTTCCAGCAAATATAACAATAAATAATACCACTTATAATGAACCATTAGATACAGCCAATCATCTACATAAGTACTTTGCTACCGTGGGGAAAAATACAGCTGATCTCATATCGCCCTCGATACGCAGCTACGAAGAATATCTTCATAATCCGCCTGCTCATATTTTCTTCTTCTCTCTTATCTCTTCTAGATATGTCAAACGGCTATTTTCACCCTCTAAAACAGTGGTCGGCGAACTTTTTTGGGTATTACCCCAAAATATATTTGAGGACGTAATCAGGACGTAAATTCGTAATATTCTAAAATTTAGAATAACGCCACATTTATGTAACAAAATAAAATAAAAATATACGAAAAAAATATCAGCACAAAGTGTCTCTCATACCGCACGCATTACCCCCAAGAGTTTTAAATTTACCCCATTTGGGTAATTTACCCCTGTTCCCCGACCACTGCTCTAAAACAAATTATGTCACGTTGATTCTTTTCCACACGTAGTCTTTAAATACTGGTCATATAATTTATCTCTCCCTTCATCAATATTATTCAACTCGCCTCCCCGTCATGGTATTTTCCCTGACATACTTAAAAAGGCACGAGTTTGTCCAATATTCAAATCAGGAGACAAATCACTACCTTCGAATTATAGACCTATATCCATTTTACTTACATTAGGAAAAATATGTGAAAAACTTTTGTACACGCAGCTCTCGAAATATTTCGAGGAAACATAGCCTTATATCGAAGTATCAATTTGGTTTTAGGGAGGGCCATAAACAAGCGACGTGATTTCAGCCGTGTTAGATGTGCTATATAAAAACCTTAATAATAAAGTCTTCTGTCCTCTTGCTTATGGACATAACAAAAGCCTTTGCTACAATCTCCCACAAAATACTAATTTATAAATTATCTCATTATGGCATAAATAACGTTGCTCTAAATTAGTTTCAATCATACCTTTATAACAGAAGGCAATACATCAAACATGATAATATCATCACTGCTGAACTAAAAATCACACATGGAGTTCCACAAAGATGTATTTTGGGTCCCCTACTCTTTCTGATCTATAAAAATAACTTTCACAACTCTCATGACGGGAAAGACTTCCAATATGCGGATAATACCTCCCTGGTATACTCAGCACTCTCGCATCCCTCAAGGAAATAGTAAATAAAGACATCGCAAGAGTATGTGACTGGCTGAAAGCCAATAAATTATCTTGAAATAAAAACAAAAACTTACTGCTGATTACAAAAATTTATACAGACTTCAGGGAGCTATTGAGGTGCTACTGTAGTATACGGTCTACCTACGATTGGTTAGGTTTAATCATGATATTTTCGTTAAAACTAACGAAAATATCATGACTAAACCTAACCAATCGTCAAGGGCGATTGACAATGGGATGTAAACAAACAATTAGTAAACAAGATAAGAAGCTATAATTAAAAGGTAGACCGCCGAATCGTAGGTAGACCGCATACTACAGTAGCACCGCTATTGAAGAATATGGACCCCAGCCTTCTTTAGTTAGCTTTATAAGGCTAACTAACGAAAATATCATGACCTAACCTAACCAATCGTCAAGGGCGTACAGTTAACCTAACGATTGGTTAGGTTAGGTCGTGATATTTTCGTTAGTTAGCCTTATAAGCCTAACTAAAGAAGGCTGGGGTCCCTATTCTTCAATAGCTCCGACTTCAGACGCGCGTCACTGAAGTGAAATTATTAGTTGTGCTTGATGACACATTATCCTTTTGTCAACCAACATATTGAAAATATAGATCATAAACTATCGAAATTCTAGTTTATATTATCAAAATTACATTTCCTTCCACAAATACACTTAAAACGTTATACTTTTCTCTAGTTTATCCTCATCTCACATACATTATTAGTGTACAGTATTACCGCATATTGGAGAACATGTACTGTAATTACATTATCAACCCTTTAATCATAAACCAGAAGAGCATTATTAGAAAAACAAACAAGAATGATTATTATGCTCGCACAATCTTCAAGCTACTGCGTATATTAAACGTTAAAGACATATTTGAAATACAGATTTGCTCTCTAATGTTCAGAGTTACAAAACAATCTGCCCCGATCATATTAATCGAGAATATAAGGAACAATCAGATACGTCACTAACATCAAACAAGATATATGAATAGTGAATATATCTCAAACGCAAACGATACTCTTCAATGTAGTAGAAATTCTTACATTTATTTAGTGGTGGAATTATGGAACAGTCTACCGAATGAATTAAAAGCAACCAGTGTTCTCTCACCTTTAATAAAACGATTAAAACTTAACAAATTCCAAAGTTAATGAAGGAACTGCTTTCTTTCTGCTTGCTAAAATTCTCATTGTCCTTCTTTTCAAAATCTCTCCTATCATTTTTTACCTCACCTCACATTTCATTATTCTTTGTACTAAGCATCTAATAAAAGTACATATCCTAGTGACCTAAGTCTGTAAGTTCTTAGTTTTATACTTGTCTCAGTATTCGTTGTATTTAGCGACTAATATAAGGCAATGTCTTAGTTCGTAAGTTTCCTTTAGTCTTTTAAGTCTATTATAAAAATTATATAATAATTATAATAGTAATAATAGTAATAATAATATTATCTAATAAGTAGATTTCGGCCTGTAAAAGCGTGCACGCTTGTTAAAGGCAGTTCACAACTGTATACAGCATCTGTATTTAATAATGAAATTATACTCATCTATGAAAACTGTATATATTTGTAAATAAGTAAATAAATAAAAATAAAAACAAAAATCTAAAATAAAGTAATAAAAATATGTTGGATTTTTTGAAGTAAAACTCGTCAGTTTTTTTTAAAACCGACTCATCAAGGCACAAAATGCAATTTCTCATTATGCATTCAGCACCATTGCAAAATGTAAAACTTGAAAAGAAAATGGCTGAAAGTTTTAGAACTTTTGCTGTTTTAAGAAAACACTGTTGAAGTATTATAAGTCAATTAGTCTCTCTCTCTCTCTCTAACATATATATATATATTATATATATATTATATATATATATATATATATATATATATATTGTAGTAATGCTTAGTTAAGAATATTGATTTCTGTTTGATTAATTATTAAAATGTTTAATATAAATTATTTACGAAAAATTGTGAAATTGTTTAAAATGGGTACAGTTGGCAGTACTGAAGGGAGCCCAAAGGAGCGGACTGTATACCCATGAGGGAGTCAGTCTTGAGGCGGACGCGATACGCGTAAGATTTAGAGCCATGTGATCTTAAAGTCAAATTGTTTTGTGTTCCTCTCCGACCTAAATTGTTATAATAGAATTTCATACTCGCATACCCCTAACTTAACTAAACCATTTTCGAAATTAATAAAACGTTCATAAGTGTTAAAAAAGAGTATTAATATATACCCCCCCCTTCCCCCTTTGTTTTGTAACGAACTTTGAGTCAGGTCTAGGCGCGCTACCATGATATTTATACGATACGGAAAAAAGAGTGTAGAGAAACAAAGTGATAAATGAAAGAAATAGCCGATAGAGAATAAATAGAGATATAGTAAAGCAGAAAGAAGCGTAAATAATGAAGAGAAAGTAAATTAATAAAGGCGAACACTACATCTGGTGGCGAACACTACAATATATATATATATATAATATATATATATATATATATATATATTATATATAATGGGTGTGGGTGTCATTAAAGGTGAGTTAGGGATGTTCGATAAAACTGTGAACCATCTTCTGATAAAGCTTTTAATTTTGAGTGAAAATTCGCTTAAAAAAAAGAAAAGATAGAAAAAGTACTTGTGTGTAACAGCAAAGAAAACTTGCATTCAGTCCAGATTATCAATTAAAAAAGTAATGAAAAGGAAACTAACTGTTTGCTATACTTTACACTGTAAACAAATTCTGTAAACAAGCAATTAAATTGCAAACTCGAGAAACGTTGTAGTTGGCCTGAGGCTCTAGTCTAGGAGCAATAATGTGAGATTGTGCGTTCGTACAACTGTTTTTCTTACCTTTCAGTGATAAACGGAAAGGTTATCTGCGGCAGCAGGTCTAGATGGTTGCCTATAACCAGCCCAATAGAATGTGTTTGCTGTACCAGTTGGTACTGCTAAACAATTCCAATAAGCTAGCACGAGCGGGAGGAGTTTTTAAAGAAATAATATCTATTTATAAATAACAAAAAATTTGCGCGGTTTTGAGAGGAGAAACAAATATCTATTTCGCTCAGTCGCCTGTTATGATTGGCTGATTCGCGTAAAGTGGGTGGACCTAATGTCTCTAGCTCAGTCGCCCGTTAGGGTCGGATCTATCAAGATAAGCGGCGTTAAAGATCACGAAGTGATCACAAGCCCTACCCTTAGGGTACGGAGCCGAAGGTGCGGCTTGTGTTACGAAAAAGAAAAGGGAATCGGGTTCGCCTTGGGAGACGCCTCGAGGAGGGGTTTTAACCTTACGTGACTTACATAAATAAATAATAAAAAAAAAAAGAGTTTCAACAATTAAGTAGACCTACTTTGATTGGGTGAAATCAGTTTTAGAAGTTGGGTTAAAATTTTGGAAAAGACAAAAATAAAATACAAAGTAAAAGAAATTAAAGAAATAAAGAAATGGTTGGTAATTAAAAGCCGAAAAAAACCCTCATTATTTTCAGGAAGAGACAGAATAATCTTACCCCAAATAAATAGTGGCGACGCTTGGTCTGTGGACTCATGATTCCAGAGAGTAGGGATGGCAGTCCTTGAAATGAAGACAAACATTTTAGACGTAAAGTAAATCAGACTAAGTTTAGTTTAAGTACTTCAAATTCTGAGTCTACAATAGTCAACAGGGTGTATTAAGTGAAAAGGGAGAATTAACATGAAAATGCTGTAAAAACATCATATATATATATACAATGTGTGTGTATGTATATATACTTAAACATCCAGTGTGCCTTGCACAACAAAAGCCCTCTGAAATATAACCTACGAGGGGACTGGGAGGGACGGGTGTGTTACTATAACCTTCCCTGGTTTTCCCTTAATATGTATACCAATTTTGGTGCAGATTACCCTAGCCGTTTAGGCGTGTATAAACGAACATAGAACATCAAACAATTATCATCATTATCATCATCATCCCATAAATATACAGTGTGTGTGTGTGTGTGTGTGTGTGTGTGTGTGTATAAAGGGTTATTGCGTAGATGTGACAACAAGAAAAATTAATAATAATAATAATAAGCATTATCCTTTTTATACTCTTTGTTTAATTCGAGTAAAAAAAATCGTACGCGAACAATGAAACCTTTTGATGAACCCAAAATAAACAGAGAACATTAATTAAAAGAAACTTTGAGATACGTTTTAAATGCAAGACAGTATAACCAACGTCTAATTTAAAATCAATGAAAGGTAGAAGGGAGATAAGACAAAAAAAGGGAGAAAACCAATAAGGATTTTTGTAACATTGTTTACCATGTAGTAAATACAAAGAAAACTATATATATATATATATATTGCTAATGTTAAGTTTCACGGAGACGAGATTACGCAAGGTTAGGTGATAGTTTAAGAGTGATTAGTTATTTCCCACGTGACCAATTTCGGCCAATCAGGATCTTTGTAACAAATTCTTCAATTTGTAAAAAATGGTGTGTGTGTGTATATATATATATATACACACACTAGTGATGTAGGTCACATCCGCATCCGCATCCGCATCCGCGGAACATCCGCACATTTTCTCGCACCCGCATCCGCACTTTGGACTGCGGATGTCGTGCGGATGTGGACCGTTGAGATAAAATGTCATTAATAAGCGGAAATTATCAAATTCTACTATATTAATAGAACTAGTTCATTGTGCGCAAAAGTGATGCAAGCGACAAGACGAGAGGCTGTTCTTGTATGAAGTTACTCTCTTGCAACCTACTTAGATCCACGTTACAAAGCTAAGTTATTTTCACCTAGTACGAGTTAAATCATCACTTGGCAAAGCAGGTGAAGAGCTTCAATCTCTTGAATCTGTCGCTTCGCCACCCACCAAAAGAATAAAAGTTTCAGTGACAGAACCAACACCTTCAACAAGCAAATCTATCACAGAATCTGTCTCTCAGTTTCTTGAGTCAAGCAGCAATGACCAGACCTACGCGATGTCAAAAGATGTAGTAAAAATGATCGAGAGCTATCACCAAGAAAAACGCCTGGCTGCATGTGACAATCCTATTAGTTGGTGGAAAAATACGCAGAATATCTATCCATACTTGAGTAAACTTGCAAGGAAACATTTAGCCTGTCCTCCAACAAACGTACCAAGCGAGAGATTATTTAGCAGTGCTGGATTAATATATGATGAAAAGAGAAACAGACTGGCAGCAGAAAAGGCAGAAAAATTAATGTTCCTTAAGCATAACCTTCCTATAATTAAGTTTGAACATTAAACGATGAACATCTTAGTTTACTTTATTTTAATTACTCATTTATAAATATGCCTAATAAGACTTTAAACTTAATATAAATAGTTATCAAGCTAATTAAAGATCTCTTTCTATAAGGATGGAGGTTGGGGAAAGAGGTCGGTGGGGTGCATTTGAGTTGGGTTCACGTCCCGCATCCTGGTAACACAATTATGGTTTCTAATTGTGGCTGAAACTCAACAAAATATAACGAATTTATTTGCAGACGAATTCACTAATTGATTTCTATATTAGTTATGCTTGATATTATTTTATATGTTCAGAGAAAAGACCAGCAATTATTGTACAATTAATCAATTATACTACATTATAGCTACAGCTCTCTCTATATAATAACTTATTATATACGTTAAACACAACAAATCTCGAATATATCCTAAAAATAACGAAAAATGTAGACATCCGCATCCGCATCCGCGGATGTTGAAATCAAACATCCTCATCCGCATCCGCGGATGTGAAAAAAATGACATCCGCTACATCACTAACACACACCTAGATTTGGTATTTACAAACAACAGCAACCTAATTGATAATGCAGAAATATCCCCAACTACTGTATAATATTAGGCCACATCATCATTGAAATAACAACCAATATAAAAGCAACAGGAAAGGAAAGAACACGAACAACAGAAAGAAGCAAATTCGAAATTTTTAATTTTGACTCCAAAGCTATAAACTGGGAAGATGTTGCATCCAACATGGAAGTAATAGATTGGAAAACCATTTTCGAGGCCAAGACAACGGAAGAGATGTTAATGACCTTAGAGGAGAAGACGTTAGAAATTGTAGAAAGACATGTCCCAAAAATACAACATAGAGGAAAGAAAAGCAGTTTCGAGAGACAAAAGAGGTCGTTGTTCCTAAAGAGAAAAAGAGTGACTACAAAATTAAATAACTGTAAAGATAACAACATCAGAAAAATATTTAATGATAAACTGCAGAGTATCGATGATGTCATACAGGAACTAATTGAGAAGCAGACAGAAAAAGACGACGACGACGCTATAGAAGCGATAAAGGTTAACTCAAAGTACTTCTATAATTTTGCAAAAAGAAAGTCTAAAAACCATGCGACTATCGGACCTTTGAAAAACGAGAACAGTGCTTTAGGTGATGATCTAACAGAAGTATCTGAAATATTAAGGGCTCAGTACGAATCATCTTTCAGTATCCCAAAAACTGACAAACTGATATGCGATAGAAACGTGTTCTTTGAAGAACTACAAGGGGAAAGTATAACGGACTTCGACTTTACGACGGATAATATTACACAAGCTATAGGGAAACTAAAAACACACCCAGCGGCAGGACCGAATAAATTGAATGTCACACTGATCAAAAACTGCAAGAATACAATCGCTGACCCCTATATTAGAGGACACGGGAGAAATACCGGGCATCCTGAAGAGCGCGAACATAGTCCCAGTATATAAAGCAGAAGATTGATCCGAGCCCAAAAACTATAGGCCAGTGTCGCTTACATCTCATCTCACTAAAATATTTGAAAGAATAGTTAGACAGAAAATCTATAACCTTTTTGGAAACTCAGAAAAAATTCAATGATAACCAACATGAGTTTCGGTCAGGCAAATCATGCCTATCACAACTAATGGAACACAACAACAACATTATTGATGCACTTCAAAGTAATGAAAACTATGATGTAACATACATAAACTTTGCCAAAGCGTTCGACAAGTGTGACCATGGAATCATAATACATAAACTGAAGTATATGGGAATAACAGGAAAAGTAGGGAAATGGATATATAATTTCCTTAGTGAGCGGCAACAAGTCGTTACAGTACAAGGAGTATCTTCATCAGAATCAGAGGTCCTCAGCTCAGTACCACAAGGAACAGTACTAGCTCCACTACTCTTCATAATCATGCTAACTGACAAAGATGAGGATGTTACCAGAGACAGCACAGTAACATCCTTTACGGATGACACAAAGATCAGTAGAAAAATAAGAAACCCAGAAGATATAGGATCTCTACAAACCGACATGAAGAGGATCTACAAGTGGATGGAAGACAACAATATGAAGTTTAACACTGAGAAATTTCAGCTGTTACAGTACGGAAAAAGAGAAGGCCTAAAATCCATGGAATATTATACCCAAAATGGACAGGAAATTCAGAGAAATTCTAGAGCAAAAGATTTAGGGATTGTAATGAGTGACGATGCGAAATTTGAAACACAAAATAAGATAGCAGTAAACAGAGCAAAGAGAATAACTGGGCAGATATTGAGAACCTTTAAACGAAGGGATAGGAATGTAATGACTCCTTTAATGAAAACACTGATCATACCCAAATTGGAATACTGCTCGGTCCTACATCCCCATATAAAAAAAGATGACATTAGACAGCTGGAAGGGTTTCAGAGAAGCTTCACAGCCAAGATCAATGGGTGCAAAGAACTAAATTACTGGGAAAGGTTACGCGAATTAAACCTATATTCACTGGAAAGGAGAAGAGAGAGATACACCATTATTTACACTTGGAAAATAATGGAGAAACTAGTTCCTAATCTTACTCTGAACCCCGTAACTCCCCAAACAACGGTGGAAAGTTGAAAAGGAAGACTGTGTCGTGTTCCCAAATTAAAGGCTAGACAGGGAACGTCCTTAACCCTGAAAGAAAATAGTTTTGTTGTGAGAGGACCAAAACTGTTTAATCAGCTACCCAAAGACCTAAGGAACACGAATGGTGTTGCAGTAGACATCTTCAAAAGAAGATTAGACGCCTGGCTCAGAACAATCCCCCGATGAACCGGGCGTACCTGGCTATGTGAGGTGGAGAGTACAAGAAACCAACTCGCTACTACACCAGGCCAACTCGAGAGGGGCGGCGACAAGCTTCACCTTCTGATTTAAAGGATGTGCCACAGTATGTAGTTTTTGTACCTTTCTCCATAAGAAGTGGCAATGCATTGTGTCATTGGGAGTTGTACTCGTACTTAACAATAAAAAAAAAAAAAATTTAGAATAAATTTGAAAGAAGAAAATATGAAGAATATTTAAGTATATTAGTTATTGCTAATTAGATAGTAATTACAAAATAGCTTCAAGATTATTATTTTGTACACCGTTTTATTTTGTACACCGTTTTATTTTGTACACCGTTTCATAAGATTATTCGGTTTTAAGATCATTTTATAACAAGATTTGTTTTCGTAACAATTTTTAACAACCGGTTCTAAAATGCTTCAAAATTTTAACAACAGGTTCGCGCGAACCGGTGCGAACCGGCTCCAGCTCACCACTATATATACTTTGTAAAACAATTAGATCTTCCATTAAATTTGAATTTAATCTGTTGATGTCTTGGACGTTGATGAAATTTTTATATATATATACTCGTGTGTGTGTGTGTGTGTGTGTGTGTGTGTGTATATATATATATATATATATATATATATATACACGAGTGTGGTGTGTGTGTGTGTGTGTGTATACTCGTATATACACACTCGTGTGTGTGTGTGTATATATATATATATATACACACACACGAGTGTGTGTGTATATATATATATATATATATATACTCGTATATACACACTCGTGTGTATATATATACATATATATATATATATATATATATAACTCTTTCTGAAAAGAAAAATAATAGATAGAAATAGCTTCATTAGATAAAAAGCTACAAAGCTGCAGTTTTGCAAACTTTCAGAAAGTAAGAGAGAGAGAGAGAGATTGTTTGAATGTCTTTGAAATTGACTCTACTTTTCAATAAATATATATATATATATATATTACTGTGTGTATATATAAGAGAGAGAGAAAGAGATATACTGTATATCTCAAATTGCAAAATATACTGTTAATATATATATATAAGCTTATAGATATATATATATATATATATATATATATATATATATATTTTCTGCTTTCTTCCTTTACAATGACAAAGAATAATGACCTTTATAATAACTTATCTTTCTTTCTATTTTCAGGCTTGATAAAATTATGTTTAACTCCAATTCGAATTTGGTGAATGATTTCAATGTTTCGCAGTTCGTTTCAAACCTGACGAGAGAGGACCCAATACACGACGTAAGTCTCTTAAATTTTATTTTGGTATCTCGTTTGGGTATCATACCACTCAATGTCATTCCCATTTTATTCGTTGCCAAAGTTTATGTCATTCTCATTCTCATCCAAGGCTTTCTCACTTTGATACAGGTTAAATTAGGTTGGGCTAACGTTTGGTTAGGTTAGGTTAGGTTCAGTTCAGTTAGGCTTGGAAATATTAGTCCTTTTCATTTGGCGTCTTTACCACAAATGGGTATGGTAGTGACGTTGTTTCTCAAATCAAGAGACTTTTTCTCAAATCTTGATTTCTCACTTTGTGCATTCCTACTTGCAAACCGGAATAGGAATTGGAATTGGAATTGGAATTGGAATTGGAATGATAGCGAGTGGAAAGTAATAATTCGTTTGGTAAAAGGAATCATTTGGTGAAGGAAGGACACCTTTCGTTTGGTTGGTTATTTCAGTTAGCCGAGATCTTTCAAATGAGGGAGGGGGGGTCATTTAGTATATAATATATACTGTACAGGGTGTCCCATAAATCGGGTCTCAGAGGAAAATTTATTTTAAATTAAATTTACGAAAGTAATACGTTAGAACTAAAACAAATGCTCAAATTTATGTCTTGTTTTGGGACCTTATTTTTGTTGCAGGTAGAATAACACGCAGTAGTTAATATGGAAGTGTTACATTCCTCAGAAAAAGGCCTCTGCGTGTTATTTTGAACATGTGTTTTAGTTCTTATGCATTACTTCTGTTAATTTAATTTAACATAAATTTTCCTAGGAGACCGGATTTATGGGACACCCTGTATATATATATACAGGGTGTTTGAAAAATTTCTGTACAAATTGTAATGGGGGATAGGCAACACCAAGACAAACCCTTTTCGTCTATAAGTGTATGTCCGCTGACGTCACCATTCGGCGCGAGAGGGCGCCGCTGCAATTGACTAAAAGGTGAAGTGGGCTAGACTCGCGCTTGCCGCGGGCATTCTTAAATCGGACGTAGTACGCGTAACATGGAGCGCTTCACGACTGCTGAGATGGCTGACATGCATATGGTGTATGGGATGGGGCTGCCAATGGAAACGGAAGAGCTGCTGTGAGGTTGTACCGACAGCGCTTCACAAACAGACGTGTGCCAAACCACCAAACGTTTGCGCATTTGCATCGGCGACTGCGAGAAACTGGAACATTCCATGCAAACATGCATGACACTGGTCGGGAGAGAAACGTGCGCACTCCTGACATGGAAGAAGAAATCCTACGGCGATTTGAGGACAATCCAAGCGCAAGCACGCGAGGTGTTGCACGTATCCTCGGTGTGAACCACGACCTGGTCTGGAGAGTGTTGCACGAGCAGCAGTTACATCCGTTTCATCGTCAGATAGTCCAGGCATTACAAACCCGTGTAGCATGTGGATTTGCGTGCGCCCACACGTGAGAATTGTGCATGTTAAACACACCCTCACGTGTGAAACAGGCCTCATCTGAGAACAGCACATAAGCCGTAAAATTAGGCTGCACCGCTGTCTGCTGCAGAAACCAGCGTGCGAATTCCACACGAAGAGGGTAATCCCGAGGTTGTAATGTCTGGACTCTCTGACGATGAAACGGATGTAACTGCTGCTCGTGCAACACTCTCCAGACCAGGTCGTGGTTCACACCGAGGATATGTGCAACACCTCGCGTGCTTGCGCTTGGATTGTCCTCAAATCGCCGTAGGATTTCTTCTTCCATGTCAGGAGTGCGCACGTTTCTCTCCCGACCAGTGTCATGCATGTTTGCATGGAATGTTCCAGTTTCTTGCAGTCGCCGATGCAAATGCGCAAACGTTTGGTGGTTTGGCACACGTCTGTTTGTGAAGCGCTGTCGGTACAACCTCACAGCAGCTCTTCCGTTTCCATTGGCAGCCCCATACACCATATGCATGTCAGCCATCTCAGCAGTCGTGAAGCGCTCCATGTTACGCGTACTACGTCCGATTTAAGAATGCCCGCGGCAAGCGCGAGTCTAGCCCACTTCACCTTTTAGCCAATTGCAGCGGCGCCCTCTCGCGCCGAATGGTGACGTCAGCGGACATACACTTATAGATGAAAAGGGTTTGTCTTGGTGTTGCCTATCCCCCATTACAATTTGTACAGAAAGTTTTCAAACACCCTGTATATTCCCATTTGGCAAACTCATGCCCATACCACAAAACAGGCGAATATTTCGTGTGTAGAACTACGATGAGCATTGCATTACATTCGTTCATTATAATTTTATTACAAAATAGCTAATATTAAAACAAAGTCACATTTAACCACGTGACCTATTTAATATTAATTCAACGACAAAGGAAATAGAAAATGACATTTTCGAGTTTCTCTTATCCTCAACTTCTTTTCGTAAGTTTAAACCAAACTCATAATTCGAATTAACGATTGTTTTCTGAAAGTTAGTTTCAGTATTGTCCATGAAAAAATAAGATTTCTCTAATTAATAAAGTTCCATTAAAAATGCTTTCAAATGAAAACTTCTCCCGTAATAACTAAAACAAAGGAAGATTGAAGAAAGTTCTTTACCTTTTAGAAAAATTCCTATATGATGATGATGATGATGTTCATTGACGTAAAAGACAGTACACGCAGACCGACTTTTAATTTTATTGACACTTCAAAGCGTGTTTGGAAAGGCCATTACGGTTAAATCACAAAAAGTGTTTTAATGGTAGAAATCTTGTTTGTCCATCTTTGTTGCTTCTCTTTCGTGATGTACACAAAACACTGTTATGAATTTGTGAATTCCAGCATGTCCCCAAGTATTATATAGCAACCTCTTCAATTAAGACGTAAGAGTAAACATTCAAAGCTTATAGGCCTTATTACAAGTCTGTGAGAAGCTGCCTATATACTGTATATACACATTAACATTGCTAATATCGTGAGAGTTTCTTTAAGATGAATTTGTTTATAAACATGAGAAATTCATCTTACAAATTACCTTCTTTCTTGCTGGAAATAACGAGCATACGTGAAGTTTTTTCTTTCTGTAACATTATTTGAGTGTTTACGTGCAGAATTATGAGACAGATTTATAATTCATTATAATAAAATCTTCAGAATTATATGTTCATTCTTGTAAACGACAAAAGAATTTGTCTTCGATGCACATTGTTTGAGACGTGCTTCTTCGCGTTCGATTGATTACTGACAGTAATCCGGTTTGTAAGGAATAATACCGCGACGCTCGTTGTGCTTTATAAAAGAATACAATATTAAAAAAATTGGATGTGTGTGTGTACATATATATATATATATATATATATATATACAGGGCGTCCCAAAAAAATGTATACACACTTTAACAGCTGATAGCTCAACTGATGTTTCTTTCTTTCCAAGTTAAACCCATTAGAATTAATAATGGCAGTCAGACTAAGCTTTGAACAAAGGAAATTCATTCTAAAATGCTACTGGAAGTGTGAAAACGCAGTTGAAGTGCAAAGACAGTTTAGGAGGGAGTTTCAAACAGATCCACCAACGCGACTTACCATCACTCGAATTAGAGATAAGTTTGAAGCCGATGGAACTGTTCAGAATGTCCACAAGAAGCGTTCCGGAAGACCACGGACATCGACAAGCCCCACAAAGCAAGAAAGAGTACTGGAAACGTATCACCAAAGTCCAAGAAAATCTGTGCGGCAAGCGAGTCGTGAGGTAGGAATTTCAGAATCGTCTGTCCAACGCATTTTGAAGCGCTGTCAATGGAAAAGTTACATTCCAAGATTAGTCCATGCTATTAATGAAGATGATGATCCGGACCGAAGAGTGGAGTATTGCGAGTGGTACTTGGCACGATGTGGATGTGGATGTGGATTGGACGAAGGGGTTTCGTAGAATACCCTCCGCGTTCACCAGACCTCACACCACTAGACTTTTTTATGGGGATACTTAAAAGACAAAGTCTACGCTATAAAACCTGCAACAGTCGCTGAATTGAGAGCAGCCATTGAACGAGAATGCACACAAATACCAAACGAAATGTTTCGTGATGTTTGCGATTCCATTGCTTCGCGTTATCAGCAGTGCCTGGACCAGAACGGACGTCAGTTTGAAAACAGGCGTTGACAAAACAATTAAATAATGTATGTAGATTCTATTACATTTTGAAAATGAAATGTATTTTAATAAACACTGCCTTTATAATTATTTAAAGTGTGTATACATTTTTTTGGGACGCCCTGTATATATAGTTGCAAAAATAAGCGGTGTTCTTTTGTAGTAGTTCGACTTTTATTGTAATGATTTTTTATTGCATTAACATGATTTTCGTTTACTTGATATTTGTTATATCAAACTTATACTGTACTGGAAACCTTAACGGCTCTCCTTTTTTGATTGGCGTTTAACTGCAATGAACTCGAGTAGCGTGTGTCTGGTTAGGCCTAACGCAGAGGGAGAATCCGAAACACAAAATAGATTTTATATGATTTTATTCAATTTAACTTTTGAAACACGGTGATTTAAGGGCAGGGCGAATTAAGATGAATATGACATTGAAAGAGAGCGATCCAGTCGGCCTAATCCGACTGTAATTAACGAAATTTACACTAAAAAGCACTATGAAACACAATGCCTCTTGATTTTTGCCTGCTGATTTTTGTGATATGTCACAAAAATCAGTGAAAATCTGTTTGAAAATTTTCACCAGAAAATAATTTCAACTGCAAAACTGTAACATGACGCATTTTTTACTTCAAAAAATAGTCTCTCTGATTTTACATGTTTTGTGATTTTCGCAGGAAAAATAAACCTGGATTTTCCATGTACGAGGTTGAATTTTGCAAAGCACCGGTACATACCCTCTTCCCCTCGCTTGAGCACTTCTCGCCACCCTCAGGTTGAGAAACACTGCCTGTGAACATATCTAATACAGTATTTTCAACTTTTTTTTAACAGTTAGTAGCAATTAGGGAGAGTAAAGTATGCCATATTAAAAATCCTTTGCACACCATGATAGGGCTATATTACCGTACTTATTGCTATGTAATAAATAAATGTCTGAAGGGAAATTAATTATATATTGTACATACAATAGGCACCAGTAGTTACTGTATTTAGCTTTTTAATATTAGCACAGTACAGGCCCGTCGCTAGGATTTTGAAAAAAGTGGGAGGGGGTTCGAAATGTTTAGCTCTTGCATAACACAGCTCAACCAAAAAAAATTTTTGTTTCGTTGCCAAGGAAATTCGTACGAATTTAGGGTATTTTGGGGTTGCTGAATTCCAAAATGAAAGTAGTTTTTCCGATTTGGCTCTAGTACTCGTACGAATTTAGGGTATTTTGTAGTTGCTGAATTCCAAAATGAAAGTAGTTTTTCCGATTTGGCTCTAGTTCTTGAGATAATGAATACCCTCAATTAATAGGAAACGTAACCATAACGCGTGCATATGGGAAACTACCGGAACATTCTAGATGGTGAGACACGCGAATATTCTTAGTGTTTACTCCGCGATCATTCTAGAATATTCCCCCTCCGTATATAAGTCATCGGCCACCCAACCAGTAGTCAATTGACAGTTGGCAGTGGAGCGGTATCATGAGCACCAGATGCCTATTTGTGTTGATCTAAAGATGGTAAACTTCTTGCTTGGGCAGCAAAGTGGATATACGAAGTACCCTTGTTTCATCTGTTTATGGGATAGTAGGGCAAGGCAAGATCATTGGAAAAAAGTGACATGGCCTTCAAGAGAAAACATGACTGTAGGTGCAGCGATCATTAACGAGCCTTTGGTTGACAGGGAAAAAATCATCCTCCCACCACTTCATATCAAGCTGGGACTAATGAAACAATTTGTTAAGGCCTTGGACAAAGATGGCGATTGCTTCAAATACATTTGTAGATCGTTCCCTGGACTAAGTATGGAAAAACTAAAAGCTGAATCTTTGATGGCCCTCAAATCCGTACACTTATCAAGGATTCTAATTTCACAAATTTATGAATGGTGTTGAAGCTTCTGCCTGGTGCAGTATGTCTCAGTTGTCAAGAACTTCTTGGGTAACCACAAAGCAGACAATTATGAGAACTGGTGCAAAACATGCTCACAAACTTTGAAAAGTTGGGTACTAATATGAGCATAAAAGGTACACTTTCTCCATAGCACTTACACAGATTTCCGGATAATCTTGGTGATTTAGCGAGGAACAAGGGGAGAGGTTTCATCAAGATATCAAGGTGATGGAGGAAAGGTATCAAAGCAGATGGGACAGACACATGATAGCAGACTATTGCTGGAACCTCCAACGTGATTGTCCTGATAACCCACATAAAAGAGAATCGTACAAAGAGATTTACTATACATTAATTGTAATTATGCGAATCAGCTTACTGTGTTTATCTGTTATTATACCGAATAAAATGCCATTATGTATTTCATGTGTTTCTTTTGTATGATTTGAGACAATTTCAATGCGATTTGTAAGTAGGCTCCGCCTGAACATTAAATTTTTTGCATTTTTACGTGTTTCAATGGGGTACCAATTATCTCATAAATTAGAGCCAATCTAGCAAAACCTATGTCATATTCGGAATCAGCACCACAAAGTTACCCCAAAATCACTCTAATATGATTGGCAATAAAATGAGTGTTGACCAGTGTAATCATTGGCAATTATCTGGGGAATTTGTAACCACTGCTGAGCGAAGCGAGGCCTACAGCTAGGTGGCTGACAGTCTAGACCAGGGGTTCTTAACCTCTGGGTTGTGACCCAAACTTGGGTCATTAAAATGTCATTTATCATTTATTTATGTTATCCCTGATCATTTTACCATTATTATTTATTTTATTATCTATTACGAGTGAACTGCTTGAAGGCATTGGTCGCCGAGCTAGCACCGAGACCAGAATTTGGATCGCAGCCTAAAAAGGTTAAGAACCCCTGGTCTAGACTGAAGATACGCACATTTGACCAAGTTCATAACACATCGTCATTAAATTCTGATGTCCACGGGACTGTCACCACAATAAAAATCACTGCCAATGTAACCAAATAAATAAAATATAACGCAACACAACACATCACACTAGAAAAAGCAAAAAAAAAAAATTAGGCAGATAAATCGAACGTAGAAAAACTAGAAAAATGGTAAAAATAGTATAGAATAGCTAAAATGATACAGGTAAATTTAAAATATGTAAAGAGGTAGATTGTGCAATATAAACAAAACTATTACTTACAGAACGTACAAAATAAAAGAAGAGCAACTTTAACATAAAACCTAATACTGACAAGGATACAAAATACAAAATTGTGTATAGGGTTTAAAATAATTATAAAATTATAAAATAAAGCAAATACAGTAATATCCACTGAAATATGTAAAATTAAGAAAGCTAAAAATTAGGGATTCGGCCCAACGCCCCCGCCCCTCCCTTGCGACGGGCCTGCAGTACCTACTTATTTTAGTCTATGTGACAATTAAAGTGGGTGTCCGAGAAACAATACTTAAAAATAATTAGTAAATTTTTTCTTATTAATTAATGTCTACGCACTATATACAGGGTGTCCCAGAATTAACTATCTATTTCAATGAAATCGGACAAATTTTTTAAAACACACTTTTATTTATGTTTATCATGTTTAATATGTGTTAAAAATGTATAAATTTCTAAATTTTTTTTCATAATTTTATTTTCATAATTTTTTCATTATCTGGTCCAATGAAAGACCGTCTGAAGTCATAGAATGGCAAAGAGACTCTCCAAAAGTTAACGTGTGGCTTGGAATGACCAAATCCAAAATTTATGGCCCATTCTTCTTTGCGGAAGCAACTGTAACAGGTACCGTCTACCTTGATATGCTTCAGCAGTTTCTCGAACCACAGCTTCTTGATGATGGCATTCTTGATAATGTTGTGTTTCAACAAGATGGAGCACCATGTCATTATGCTCTAATTGTTCGAGAATACCTCACAGACGCCTTCCGAATCGGTGGATTGGACGTGGAGGACCTCGACCTTGGCCTCCGCGTTCTCCGGATTTCACACCCCTGGATTTCTTTGCATGGGGTTTCATAAAACAAAGGTTTATCGCCAAAAGATCAATGCTTCTTGTTGAAACACAACATTATCAAGAATGCCATCATCAAGAAGCTGTGGTTCGAGAAACTGCTGAAGCATATCAAGGTAGACGTACCTGTTACAGTTGCTTCCGCAAAGAAGAATGGGCCATAAATTTTGATTTGGTCATTCCAAGCCACACGTTAACTTTTGGAGAGTCTCTTTGCCATTCTATGACTTCAGACGGTCTTTCATTGGACCAGATAATGAAAAAATTATGAAAATAAAATTATGAAAAAAATTTAGAAATTTATATTTTTAACACATATTAACACATGATAAACATAAATAAAAGTGTGTTTTTAAAAAATTTGTCCGATTTCATTGAAATAGATAGTTAATTCTGGGACACCCTGTATATGTGGTTCTTTATATTTTCAAACTGTTCAAATTTAGAACACTTCCACATGATGACCATCATTCGTCTTTACAGTGTGTATTCGGTGCTCAAACTTCAATGGAGTATTAGCAAGATGCTCTTGTGGAATGGATCCAATCACCTCTGATTTTTTTATGGAGTTCTCCCAGATACCTGGATTTGTCATGACACACAAGTATTTTAACATAAACCCATAAATTAAAGTTCAAAGGGGTTAAGTCGAGTGGTCGAGGTGGCCTATCCAACGCTGAAACACTTCAACATGAGCCGTTAACGTTTGGTGTGCTATGTCATGTAACTGTGTAATAAATTCATTTAACTAAGGGCTACTGGAGTTGACACGAGAAGTGTAATCTTGCAACAAGGTGGGGCAACTTCCCATTACGCCATGGTTGTTCGCAACTTTCTAGACGTAACCTTTCCTTAGCGCTGGATCGGCCGTGGTGGACCGATAGCATAGTCACCTCCATCACCTGACTTACCATCTTTGGAATTCATTGGGAGTACGTTAGAACACTTGTGTATTTGTGACAAACTCAAGAGTCCAGCAGAACTCTGTCAAAAAAACAGAGGTCACTGGATCCATTCGACAAGAGCATCTTGATAATGCTCTAATGGAGTTCGAACGTCGAATACACATTGTAGCAACAAATGATGGTCATCTTATGAAGGTGTTCTAAGCCTGGACAGCTTGAAAATGTAATCAGCAATATACGAGGCACTCCGTAAAACAGTGACGAGCCCGCCATGGTCCCCCCCAAAAAACCCGTTTTCTATGGTACCAAAAGGTCTATCCATTTGTCTAGGACATGGGTCGGGGAACTTTTTTGGGTATTACCCAAAAATCTATTTGAGTAAAATGAAATTACCCCCAGACTTCAAAGTAAACAAAAACAAGCCAATTGCTCTTAAAATTGTTGCATATGGTATACAAAAATTCAAATTCAAAAAATGTTTATTGGATCCATTATTATGGAGAAATAAAAAAAGCCACATGCTGGCATAAGAATAGCACACAAACAAATTAGTAAAAAGGATTGAAGAACTGAAGAATTTCATTCAAAACATCACTTCAGGTTTTGGAAAAATGATGCTGTTTCATTTTTGATACATGAAAATCAGGACGTAAATTCGTAATATTCTAAAATTTAGAATAACGCCACATTTATGTAACCAAATAAAATAGAAATATACGAAAAAATATCAGCACAAAGTGTCAAGCACTAAAAGCACCTCTTCGTTTCATGATACCATACACACGACTGAGGCTCTGAGGGAAGTGTCTCTCATACCGCACGCATTACCCCCAAAATTTTTAAATTTACCCCATTTGGGGTAATTTACCCCTGTTCCCCGACCACTGGTCTAGGACAAAATACCTTCAAAATAAGACCAAGTTAATCATAATTGATGAATATCTGATGACTCTATGGCTATTTACATTTTTAAAACTTTAACGCACCTTTTTTCAAACTTAAATTTGAATTTGGCGCGCTCGTCACTGTCGTACGGAAAGCCTCATATGTGTATTGCACACATCTTTATTAATAAGAAAAATGACCAATTATTTTTCCACCATCATTTCTTCAATACCATATATTCAACAGCACGAGGTAATATGATCGTAAGGTATGCCCAAAGGGTTTTTTTTTTACCTTATTTTATCACCTTTAGCTTTATATTTTAAAAATAAATAAAATTACTCTTTAGTTTTAGCAACATTTAAAAAACAAAAAACGGGATCGATCTTTTTTTTTTTTTCAAAAGAAACCGAACATAAAAAAAACACGTCGCATCACAAGGGGAGAGAGTGGTAAAACAGTGCTTAATGCTAAATTGTTTGTAACTCTTGTTCCTACCCCAAAATATCTGATTATTTTGTTCACACAAGCTTTATCTGGGTCCACTTTAAATTATTACGGTTGATTTGTTTTCATTGTTAACTGTGAATATGCGAATCTCTTTTATTCAGAGGAGGGAGACATACCCATTTTATCCCACTGGTAGAATAAAACGGCGTACATGTGTAAAATTGTAATTATAACAGGTTTCTACAGCAAATTAAATGCTTTGTATGTTTTATTTTAAGCGAAATCACACTGCAGTGTAAAAAAAGAAACCTTAATAAACCTACATAAAAGTAACAAGTCCTATAACTAATCAGGGCAGCAAGCTACTCTCAAATTTCACAGCACGCCTCCAAAAATGATATATTTTCTACTGCATACACAAAAATGTCTGTTGTACGGGTTCCACCTCCATGCCAACGACACATGGTTGAGCAATAGTAATTACAGTTACAACTCGAGAGCAGTACCACCCAAATAGAAAAAGTGGGTTCTCTGTTTTACCCTTCCAACCCCGTTTCACTTCACTCCTCTATCTATCTATCTATATATATATATATATAATATATATATATATATACATGTTATAATTTATAATCGAAGTAAAGCCACGCCCTGATAACTATTATGTTTATGTAATTTCAGTCATTCAATAATTCCCAAGCTATGTATGACTCGTTTCCTTCCAAACGGAATTCATATGCAGTGACGCAGACGGTTTCTTTGATTTCACTTGGGGAAAAACAGTGACGTCAACCTCTTGCGTGATGGCGTAGCCAGGTTCCGTTCCTTTAACTATATAAGAAGAGGATCAGCGTCCTGACGGTAGATCCCTGGAGAGAGTCTCCGGGCTGAAAGGGTTTCGGTCCGTTAACGGGAATTGCTTTTGGAAATTGGAAGATTGTGTTTCAATTTAAGTCTGACTCTATAGAGAAAGAACAGTAGCTTAGCTTAACAATTGATTCATATAAGCTTGGAGACTCAGAACGGACAAGGGTGTCTTAGAGGGGTCTCTGGCTTATTTTATATCTTACACTGAAGAAAAAGTAACCATATTATAATTATGAAACTTTTATTATTATTAATATTATTATTAACTCTCTGTTCTGTACAAAAGAAACATTTGATTCACGCTAATCAATTATATTTATCTCGCCTATATTCAAATTAAAAATTGTGTAAGCCGTTGTGTTTATTTTCTACTCTTTGGACTTTCATAACTGGGAAAAAGGAAATCACGGACCCACACAGTACTCCGCGATTGCAGGAATACGAAGAGTAAACTATTTCTTCATCCAGGAGAGCTAAAGTAATACCCTCTCTCGAGTAACATCCTGACATTGCCCGAACTCGGGGAGAGGCGTTATTACATATATAAATTGTATATACGGAGGCTCCAAATAAAGGACGCTCTATTTTGTTGTTTAATATATTACAAAATATTTGACATAAATTTTTACCACATCTTTATTTTCACGAAACTTTGGATTGCTTTTTCATGTAAACACATGCTCATTTTGACACCATTCTGGTTCAAGAATCCTTTGAAGACGTTCTTTGAAATTTTCAATAACCCTAACAAGTGTCTCCTGGTTGATAGTCCCCACGACCAATGTGATTTTCGCCTTCAGTTCTGTAATTGTGTATATTATTTATGTGCACTTCGTCTTTGGGAAATCCCCATAGGAAGAAATCGCGTGGGTTGAGGTTAGGAAAGCATGGTGGCCGAGATTATCCACACCCAAAACGGCCAAATGCAGTGTTGGATTAATTATTATCTATCCGAACACTTCACTAACACTGCGTTAACTAAAATCAATTCCCTGGCCGTTGCCCTAAAAGCTCCCTCTATACTATTGTGTTTGAGATGATGTAAAAACTTCCCGTCCGGTCATTCTGGTTCTACAATTGCAAAAATATTTTACAGATATTTTACACTCTTATCAAAAATGAAAAAAATGTGTGCATGGCGCTGCGTGTGAATCGAAAATAAAGAAAAGATAAAGAAAAAATCAGAGGGTTTGAAGAAAGGGAAAGGATAAAGAAAAACCAGGAAGAGAAAAGGAAGTGCAAGTAAAAGATAACAGATGACGGACTCAGCCAGGCTCGGAGGGATAAAACCAAAATATTTTTGAAGTTTGGGAATCTGACTCCTGGGTTTGTTAATCCCCCGATGAAGGGTTTAAGGTTCCTTTAAAAAGAAGTAACGGCAAAAGTTTCTGAAGGGTCAGAAAACTCAGTTTTTACGAGATCAAAAGAAGAAGAAAGAAGGTTTAGTCACTGTCTCTCGTTAATTTACCGCTTCTTTCTACCGAATTAAGCATCAGTGGTTTTATTCGTGTAGAATAATTTTCATTATTATTATTATTATTTTAAAAGTAAAATTTCTCTGCAATATATCGTATTTAGCATGTACGCACTTGCGCGACTGAATATGTATTGAATTTCTGGTATAAGTCAAGGTCTTCCCTACGTCAGCGTAATATATTCTACTCTGAAAACTCTACCATGTGATTCCCATTATTCTTATTTTAGCAATGGCTAGACTGTATATTTCGAAATAAGTCCTTGACGTTATCACTCTTAAATCTCTCTTGCGTGGTTTTAGTATGATTTGTTTGCTTTTATTTGCTTCATGCTCATTTTATTTTAGTTACCATATCTAAGATGTTGGAATTTATCATCACTTAAGTTCATGTTGTTTTCTTCGGCCTATTTGAATAACAGATAATGCGGTGTTTGGTACTGTTTTGCACTTTTTTATGTTCTTTAAATATAGGGAATTTTATCATTTATATATGATAAAGTAATTGTAATTATGAGATGAGTACCATTAGTTGGTGGTTCTTTAAAGTGGTTCTGTTTCTGTCTCATCCGTGTTTACATTTTCAAGAGTGTGTGGAATCAAGTCTGTCATACGTAGTGAATCTGCTATATTTGATTCACTTGAATTTCTTTAGAAACCGTGCATTCCACGTGTAAGGTCCGGTACCGAATTTTCTTTAAACCAGGATTGTGCGCTAATTATATATATCTCTGAGAAAAAATCACAAAGCATGTTTTTGTTTGGAATTTGTGTGTGGTAATTTTTAAAATGTATTTTCAGTCTTCATTTCAGAATTCGGCGAAGTAAACGCGCTCATTTCTTGTGGATCATTTATGTACTCATGCACCACCATTTTTGTCCTATAAGGCCTGCCATTTTCTTTGCATGTCTTCCTCTTTGTGGACGTGTGAAAACATTTTAGATTATTCTTTATATTTCCTAAAGCGAATGCTTTGTTCCGGGTTAGTTTCTTTTTTATTTAAGTTATTATCTAATGTTCTAATTTTTATACGTATTAAGTAAAATGGTATACTCAGTGTATTCTTAATCTTTGGTATTCTAATATTTCTTTCGGAAATATTTTTTATCCTTTTGTATTCTAACAATTCTAGTTTAAATTATTCTTCTATTATAAAACCATTATTCTGCCGTTTTCTCTTTAGGTAAAACTTCAGATCTAATTCTCAAAATATTCTTATTTTTGTACACGTTCTCAAAATCCTTTTTGTTTGAATTTAACCTCTTAACGACTGAAGTTTTTGTGGGGTTAAGTTATGAGTGCGTGTATTGGAAACGGTACAAATTCGAGCCAGTGGTCCAAAAGAGGTTAAGTTGATCTCCCAAATATTTCCTTGCTTTACTTTTTAGTACATTTCTTCATTCCTTTCTGTCACTAAATTTTGTCTGAGTCATATCTAAATTTCATGACATACCACTTATTTATCGTAATTAAACACAGTATGCTCTCCTGCTCTAACAGTTCTGCAATGCTTGAATAAGAGTATATTTTATATTAAGTTTTATGTAATAACGCCTCTTCTGGAATTGTGTTTTCAAATGATGCGCACTACGAAACTTTCTATAGAAACTACCTCAGTAATTTTCATCCATGGCATGAAGAGAAAGTCAAAATCAAGAGAGTTTATTGTCAGTTTCGTTTATAGCATATTTAATTTCATTTTCTGGTGATCCTGAAAGCCTGTAATAATATTTACAATTATTAAACCCATTATTTAACCCTAAAAGGACGACCGCTCCATATTGGTAACCTTTCAAATACACTCATTCATAACTTAACCCTACAAACAATTCCGGCGTTAAAGGGTTAAATTTCAGCATAAGAACTTCAACTGGATTAAATTATTGAATTTCGTTCATAATACTGCATAGTCTACGTACCTTGTTTTCAAATCTATATATAAAAACATCGACCTATTCTTTTTATGTATGCATTATGAATATACTGTAATTAGAGAAAACTGCAGGTAAAAACACTGTTCGAGTGTTAATTACATGCATTTTGAAAGTACGCTGTAATTATCTATTTATTTCTCTTTCAGATTATTTCACACACACACACACCACACACACTCACTATTTTATATATATATTAATATATATATATATATATATATATATATATATATATATAGTGTGTGTGTGTGCGTGTGCGTGTATATATATATGTTTTAATTTGTTCTTCCAACAAACCTATCAGAAATTGCAATCTTAATTCAATGTAGGATTAATTCAGCCCTATCTGTTTGATTAGGCCTTTTCAAAAAGGGTTACACAGTTCTGAGCAATGATTTTTGCTGCCTTTCTTTCAATTTTTTACTTCTGATTTAAAATCTAAAATGATAAATAAAGGAAATAAATCTTTATTGATATACGAATCTTGCAGTAATTTTAATGGACAACATTCAAATTCTGAATAAATGTGTGTTTGTTTTTTCCCAATTTGGATCTGAAACGTTTTGCTTTACTCGACTCTCAGGCTAATTAAGGGTAACGCATATTATTTTGTAGGGAACTGACATATACGACTGAGTAATACATAAAAATATCTCGAGCATACGCTATTTGCATATTGTTCTTTAGCTCATTTGTCGTCCTTGGACGTGTGTTGTAAACAACGCTCTTAAGATAACCTTTTTCTTGGGGTGTGCATTCCGTCATTACCCTCATAAACTTAATAGGTTACGTGGACCACAGAAAGTAACAAACAATAGGAAATTCCCTGGATCTGGACTTTTGAAACACGATGTATATTAAAAATTAATCATAATAATTGCTCTTAACATT
>JAJOZX010004944.1:0-35000 GCA_023014485.1 Bathynomus jamesi | reverse complement strand
TTGCTAACTTGAAATTATCTGGTACGCACCCCTCAGAAATAGACGCATTAAAAATCTTTGTTAGCGGCACAACATATATATATATATATATAAATACATATACAGTATATATATATATAAATACAGTATCTTTACTGCATTGAAAGCAAAAATGCAAAACACTTAGTACAGTACAATATATACAAATTATGACAGTGAAACAGGTAAAGTTAGAACAATAATTTACGTCTTTTTTCAGTAATTTTATCCAGATCATCATCAGTATCAAGGAAAGTTTTGGTGTATGCTCATTAATACTAATCCATCTAATCATTCCTCGTTCATGTATTCCTTAAGTAGGTCTTCAATCGCCTCATTGTAAAGAATGATCGCTCTGCCGTTGCTGTAGTGATTGATTGAGTAATCAATATCTAAATTATGCAATTACATTTATTAGTAATTATTATTCTAATTGATTTTACTTTGTTAATAGATTTATATTAGATCATAAAATTTGGGTACACAGTACCCGTAAAAGCTTTTTGATGTTAGGGAAAAAGTCGTCACTACATTCCACGTACGCATCCATTGCAGTATCAGGTAAAAAATCATTATTGCTCCACATTAACTTCCAACGATTGAACTCCGTTTTCATTTGATTATCACTGGTAAATGGTAGAAGCTCCTCATAGAAACTAATTGCTGGTACCAAATCTTCATATGAACGCTGAACTATAATTTAAATACACCAAAGAATCATCTACTAATATTAATGTTTTTATTTTTATTAATAAGGATGTTGTTATGTATATAATTTCATCATTCTCTAGAAATGTATTATTCTTAATATTTCATTATTATTATGCAATAATTACTAAGTAATTTAATGGTTGTTGGGGACGCTCAACGTCCACTCCAGTCAAGTATGGCTTGAGACTACAACCTAAGCTGAACTTGTAGAAGCGGTGGTATTAAAAAACTAAGTAATTACCTATTATTATTTCTCAAAGGAATATAATATACTAGGGTGTGTCAATTTTAGTAAAGTCAACACTTCAAAAAACTACTAGTGACCAAATGATGCATTTTTATGTGCGAAATCGAAATATGGCTTTAAAATCCAATTTTGACCACTCCTACCTACTTATATTTGAAGTTGAAGTTTATGAAAAATCAGCAATTTTTGCAAGTATTTTTTTATTGTATATAACTACATTTTACATACAATTAAAGACATTTTGATTGTATTTTAATATTAAAACTTAGAAATATAGATAGGTTTCTTGAACTTTGCCAAGGATGCTATGTCTGCCTTGCTCTTGTTCCAGGACATGAGCTCCCTACTGGCCACCTGGCCACTGATGTACTCCTCCCTCCTCTCTTGTGAGTAAACATGTTGTGCTGCTTCAGTTTCATCCCTACACACCTCTCTACTGACTGTGTGTGTGTGTGGGCCATGCAGGAACTTCCATTGGTCTATCCAGAAACTCCTTGATTGCAGCAGTGGTGAGGGAGCAGGTCAGAGGAGGGTCAGTCACGCCAGAGTTCCAGTCAATAAGCTCCGAGAGTTTGGTGGCATCTGGGCTGATATCAGGAGTCTTCCTGGGTCTGACACTGCAGTCTCCTACCTGTGTGTCCTCATCTCCTTCACCTTTGATTTCCAGCAATTTAGGGTGTGTCAGTTTTAGTAAAGTCAACAATTCAAAAACTACTAATGCTCAAATGATGTTATGTAATGCTCAAATGATGTCATATTATCTAGCAAACTTAGAAATATCTTTAGTGTTGTTTAAAAAAGCCATTTACCTACTTATATTTGACTAGGACAAAGGAGAACGAAGACTTCATACCAGACTGAGTCTGGTATGAAGTCTTCGTCCTCCTCTCTCCTCCCTGCCTCCTCCACTCATGCATTCACAATCAAAACTCCAGCATTTATGACTATGTGAAACTTAGAAATCATACTGCACACCAAAAAATAACCAAAGTTGATCACACATATCAATGGCACATTGATATACGATGCTACAGTCATATTTAGGTTATATTTCAAACCTTTATGGTCAAATATAAGTAGGTAAGTGGCTTTTTTAAACACCAAAGATATTTCTAAGTTTGCTAGATAATATGACATCATTTGAGCATTAGTAGTTTTTGAATTGTTGACTTTACTAAAATTGACACACCCTAATTTGCTGGAAATTAAAGGTGAAGGAGATGAGGACACACAGGTAGGAGGCTGTAGTGTCAGACCCAGGAAGACTTCTGACATCAACCTAGATGCCACCAAATCTCGGAGCTTATTGACTGGAACTCTGGCGTGACTGACCCTCCTCTGACCTGCTCCCTCACCACTGCTGCAATCAAGGAGTTTCTGTTAAACCAATGGAAGTTCCTGCATGGCCCTCACACGCACAGTCAGTAGAGAGGTGTGTAAGGATGAAACTGAAGGTTTCCTCACAAGAGAGGAGGGAGGCGTACATCAGTGGCCAGGTGGCCAGTAGGGAGCTCATGTCCAGGAACAAGAGCAAGGTAGACATGGCATCCTTGGCAAAGTTCAAGAAACCTATCTATATTTCTAAGTTTTAATATTGAAGTACAATCAAAATGTCTTTAATTGTATGTAATGTACAGTATGTAAAATGTAGTTATATACAATAAAAAAATACTTGCAAAAATTGCTGATTTTTCGTAAACTTCAACTTCAAATATAGGTAGGTAGGAGTGGTCAAATCTGGATTTTAAAGCCATATTTCGATTTAGCACATAAAAATGCATCATTTGGTCACTAGTAGTTTTTTGAATTGTTGACTTTACTAAAATTGACACACCCTAATAATATACATACCGACTGATTTGGGGATAATTGAAGCAAGAGTGAAGACTTTCTGCTGGTGCGGACCTAATCTTGCTTCTATTTGACTAACCATATACGAGGTGCGATCCAAAAGTTCCCGGACTGGTAGCGTGGAGCACTAACAGGCCGTTGTACGGACTTGGGCCGCAAGATAGCGCTAAACAGCTTTATCGTGAAGCAGTGTGCCGAGTGACACGGTGATACACGCACGCGTTTTTTTTCACGAGCATTTTTGTGTGCTAGTGGTGGTTTTATGTGAGTTTTGCGAGAAGAGAAATGGCAGACTTGAAGGAGCAGCGCGTGTGCATCAAGTTTTGCTTCAAACTCGGCAAAACCGCGTCGGAGAACCACGAAATGCTTAAAAAAGCATTTGGTGATGACGCCATGGGCAGAAGCCAGACTTTCGAGTGGTTCTCGCGGTTCAAACGTGGGCAAACGTTGGTTGAGGATTCCGAACGTTCTGGTCGGCCCTCAACCATTTCAAAAATGGGACGTATAGATTAGTATGAAAATACTCAGGTATGTTCATTTCACAATGAGGTCGTCTGCGTGGGTTGGGTACGATTCGATGTGGCCGACTCGATGCGACCCAACTCGATGTGGCCGACTTGATGTCAGGACAACTCGATGTGATATCCCTAAGGGATATTTTGGTTAGTTTTAACGAAAATATCACAACTTAACCTAACCAATCGTCAAGGGCGTACAGTTGACCTAACCGGGCATTCAGTTAACCTACATTAAATATATAAAGAAAATGAAATCGACTTGGCTTGACATCGAGTTGTCCTGACATCGAGTCGGCCACATCGAGTGGGTCGCGAGTCGGCCACGTCGAATTGTCCCTGCCCCGTCTGCGTGATCTAGGAACTTTTAATTTTATTCCAATCTTGTTTGCGAACTCTGCGAGTGATAATTTTAAATGGCCAATAAATAATATTGTAAACAACAATAAAAGAGAAAGAGAGGTGGAGAAAAGAGAGAAGGAGGAGAAAGTTAACATTATTATTGGTAATAACATTATTATTGGTAATCGTAGTAGTATTATAGCTATTTTTATTATTATTATTCTTAAAATATTATAGTAATAATATCTTTAAAATTTTATTATTCTATCAGAGCGTAAAATACTAACCTTATGACTTGAATATTATTGTATCCTCAAATAGTTTCAGTGTTTCATCAAGTTTTTGCTTCAAGTTTTGTAATATCAACTCCATTTGCTTTAATGCAGCGCAAAGATCTATATTTTTCTGTTGTAGATAGCAGGAAAGAGGATAGGTTACTGATAAAATGTCATCAAAGATCAAAAAGGCTGACGATGAAGCAACTCGATTGTAGGTGAAAAATTAATGATCTTGCTGTAGAAGCTTATTACCAACCTCTTCGCATGCAACTTCCTCTAAGTAATTTATCACGGGATCTATCAGAGAAATCAATGCGGATGTTGCATCATGACGAGAGACCCACCTGGTCTTACATAGTTTCACAAGCTTTGTTTTTTACTAATTGGCATCATTACGCTGGCAACTTTCCTTTTAAATGATGCCGAACGTTTGGTAGAAGATTGTATAAAACTTTCTAAGTCTGATATAACTGAGAGGCAATTGCTAAAGTCGTTTATTGTACATGCTTTTATGAGGCACAGATTTAAAGCATGTGTACTACAATGCACAGAGGTGGCTCTAGGTTGTAAATTTCGAATTAGAGCTTGGCATCCACCAAATTTTTCACTTAATGCTGGTGCACCATCATAACCCTGGCCTATCAACTGGTTTAAGTCTAAATTCATTTGTGTAAGTTGGTTAATTATAGCTGTAGCAATTGACGCAGCTGATTGACTTTCCAATGCTACGAATTTAACAAAATCCTCACATTTTATTCTCGTGCATAAGCGAATACACATATTCATTTGTTCTAGGCCTGTATATCGGATGTGTCATCAATTACTATAGTCCCTATGCCACTATAACGCACTTTCTCCAATATATTGTCTTGTATTTGCTCACCACAATAATGAATAAGCTTATTTTGGGTCGTTTTACTAATATAAGTTGCTGATTTAGCTGATGATTTTAAATGGTCACCTAGGACTACATCACCAGCTTGAACACGAAATCATAGAAGGCGTCTGAACAAACCTTCCCTCGTAACTGCAGAATCTGTCAAAGCACCATCATCTCGCTTACCACGGAACGATAAATTATTTTGTCCAGCAAATATAATAGTTTTAATACAGTATGCGCTTCAATTTTTCACGATTATTCTGAGCTAGCTTGGGTCTATTTGTATCAATTATTTGAGTAATATAACGATCAGGGTTGGTGCGAATCCTCTCAAACTCTGCTGCTTTTATCATATTTGTTTTATGATACTCACGGTTCTCATGTACAGTAATAGATCCGTCGCGGCCGAACATCCTTCCAAAATTCCGGCATGGCTTAGTAATTAACGTTGCAGCAGCCTCATGATTTCCTTTTCCAACTTCTGACTGAGAAAAAGCAACGCATGGGACGCAGTATAATCCTTGGTGGACATGAGAAAATGCTAATCATGAATGCCTCTCGAGATGGTCTAGTCGCAAATACCGCCTACTTTCTCCTTCACGGCTTTTATCTTGTCTACAGGAAAATGGAAAGGAATAATTTCTCTGGTTTCTATCTTTTAAACAATACATCTGACCGTTCGTCGTCAAAAAGAATTTTTCCAACATACAAGCCGATGCCCTTCGTAATGGTGGAAAAAATCTTATTATTTGAAAGATCAGTCGAATTAAATTATTAGACTGAGAAGCAGCAGAGGAACTTGGCTGAGGCTCGGCTTGATCTGATTCATTGGAATCTGAAACACCACTAGAATCACAGCGTACTTTTTAAGTAGTTGGTTGAAAATAATCGTTGATTAGTTTCATTATGAATAATTATTCATTAAAATAATAAAGACAAACAAAAACTTTCAAAAAGGTTATAATATGCGATTTCCATGTAGTCTAATAGTATCACAGGACATTAGCACACTTAGCACAAGCTCGCCTACAACACAACACTGACTGATTTGTTTTGTATTGTATTGTTTATTGACCTGATAAGCTGAAGGAATTTCAAGCCAGCCCCTCTGCTCATGACAAATGCACGTGCTGATGTTATTAATAAAAGAATTCTTTAGAACAATAATGCTCTGTTAAGGGATAGGGATAATTAGCCTAGTTACATAACATTACATCATATTTCAAAAGTACAGTAAAAAAAATTTTGGGGGAGGCGCGAGCCCCCTGCGCCTCCCCCCTAGATCCATCCTTGATACATATATACATATATATATATATATATATACATATATATACATACATATACATATATACATATATATATATATATACATATACATACATATACATATATACACATATACTGTATATACATATATATACATATATATATACATATATATACATATATATACATATATATATATTGACGATTAGTTAGGTTAAGTCGTAATATTTTCGTTAGTTTTAACGTTTTATTTGATTAGGTATACGCGGACAAAGTTGGGGAATGTAAACTACACTAGGCACCACAGGGAGACGTAAACTACACTTGCTCCCCAAACTACACTATATCCCAAATTGGGACGACACTAGTTTACTCATTATTTGGCGTAATAATCTGCTGCCTGATGACGTCATCTAATTGAGTCTCTCTCTCTATTTTAACCCTTTAAGGACTGAAGGTACAAATTGCTAACGTTTCAAATACAAGCATTCATAACTTAACCCTACAAAAAATTCAGGGCTTAAAGGGTTAAAGAATTATTCAATGTTACCTCACGCTTCATAAAATATAAATTTCACTTTTCAATCCACGTAATTTACTTTTCACGGAGTCACTCTTTAGTCACAACTGAGGATATGAAAAAAAAAAAAAAAAAAAAAGAATAAAAATAAATAAATAAATTTACTGAAATATATATGTATGACGAATTAAAATTTAAATAACGTTCAAAGTCGTTATCGAATGCAGAGAACTATGAATTATTTGAAGCTAGATCGCAAGTTAATTCGCGAATGACAATAATTTATTATGATCTCAAAACTGTGTAATTTACGGAAGGTTAAGTAATTAAATTAAATTTAATTAAATTTAATTCAAACACGGTCAAACGAGATGAAATCAACTAAGTTTACGATGCACGTGCGTGCGCCTTCCTCCCTCGACACAATCCAGATCGCTCTGTCCTCACTTCTTGCGTCAAACTTCCGTAATTAATTACTCGCGGGACTAGCTTCCTCTAGTCTTGCCCTATCTAAAAACCTTTTTGTTCCATTTTATCGGAAGTATCCTGAAACTGAGAAGAACTTAAACAAGGATATCCTAACAACTATAATTAATTATACCTCCGGTCAATGATTAATCTAGCTTAAAAACCTCTAATTTGAACTGTTGTTATTTATAATTTAAATTTGTTAATAATTTCGTGCTCTATCTATACCGTGATTTCGCGGCCTTTGATCGTGGAGGTGCGTCAATGGGACAAAATTGGGCGCGCCAAGTAAAAACAACGTCACGAGGAATAAAGGAGCGCGATTGGGCACACAAGAATCACATGATTTAAGATGGCGCCGCGCAAACGTATTATAGCACCGCTTGTTGCGCACTGGGCTAATGCGCAGTCACGTGACGCCCTTTCACTGGAAGTGAAGTTCCGTTAAACCTGTATGAGATGCGCGGTAGTAGAGTTTGACTGACGTCAGTGTTGACTGATAGTGTTATCTATATTTTCGTAAAATTTTATCCCATTACAGTAAATTATTAAATTATAACATTTGGAATCTGTACTCCCAACACTTTCAGCATTTTTATTAAGCCATCTATACTGCTACTACTTGTTCTACTTGTTCTACTTCTTGGCCTTCTACTGTTTCGTTTTGAGTCATGTTCAGCTTCTTTGACTGAATTGGGTTCAAGTTCTACACCTTGGTTTCGAGTACCTTGGACCTTTTTATTATCTGTGTTCATTTCATGTTCACAAGTTCATTCTATGATATTTACCTTGTGAAGTTCAGTATCTATCGTGTTTCTGTTTATTTCTGTTTATTATATGGAGAAGGTCCCTTGACACCGGCGAAATACCGAACATCCTGAATAGAGCAAACATTGTCCCTATATATAAAGAAGGGGATAGATCTCAAGCAAAGAACTATAGACTAGTGTCACTAACGTTCCATCTCACCAAAATATTTAAAAGAATAGTTAGAGAAAATCTATGACTTCTTGGAAACTCTGGAAAGATTCAGTGAGAACCCGTACGGATTCCGATCAGGAAGATTATGCCTATCACAACTAATAGAGCACTATGACAATATCATAGACGCACTTGAAAGTAATGAAAACTACGATGTCATATACGTGGACTTTGCTAAAGCGTTCGACAAATGTGATCATGGTATAATAGCACATAAAATGAAACATGATATATGGGAGTAAAAGGCAAAGTAGGAAAATGGACATACGAGAATGATTTCCTCAGAGAACGTCAGCAGGTTGTAAAAATCCAAAGTATATCATTATCAGAATCGAAAGTACGCAGCTCAGTACCACAAGGAACAGTAATGACCCCACTCCTATTCATTATCATGCGAACAGACAGACAATGGAGTAACCAACAACAGTATAGTAACATCCTTTGTCGACGATACAAACATCAGCAGAAAAATCAGAAATGCAGAATAGGTGGAGGCCCTGCAGAGGGACGCGAACAGAATATACAAATGGTCAGAAGACAACAACACGAAATTTAACACCGAGAAATTTCAACTCTTGAGATATGGAAGAAATGAGAAACTAGAACAGACAACATATTATGCCTCAGATAGACAGGAAATTCAGAGTAGTAAGAAAACAATAGATTTAGGGGTTATAACCGACGATGTGAAATTTGAAACACAAAACTGAGACTCTTTAAAAGAAGGGACAAGAAAGTAATAATTCCCCTGCTGAAAACACTGATTATGCCATAATTTGAATACTGCTCAGTCTTGACGCTCCCAACATAAAAAGTATGAAATTAATAAACTAGGAACGATATCGTTTCATTTAGTAGCGAGACTATTTTGAATGAAATAACTGTTTACAAGGGTGAGATTGCGCATTATATCGATAAGCTAAAAGTTAGCAAGGCTCCAGGCCCTCACGCGCTTTATCCTAGACATTTGAAAGATTTGAAAGACGTTATCGTAGGTCCCTTAACGAAGATTTTTAATAAGTCACTGGAAGCGGGGATTATTCCTGAAGACTTCAAATTAGCTAACGTTATGCCCATTTTTAAAAAAGGCGACCACACAGTAGCTAGCAATTATAGGCCTATTAGCTTAACGTCAATTGTCGGTAAACTTTTGGAATCCATAGTTAGGGATCGTATCATCAATCACTTAGAAAGTCGCGATTTGATTAATAGTAATCAGCATGGGTTTCGACGCCATAGATCTTGTTTAACTAATTTGGTAGAGTTTTATAACGAAACAGTGCGCGAATACGATAGGCATAGAGCGGCTGACGTTATTTATTTAGACTTTAAAAAGCGTTCGATACAGTTCCGCATAGAAGATTAATTGCGAAGGTTAAAGCGCAAGGTATACGCGGTCAGGTAGCTAACTGGTTAGAGGAATGGCTTCGTGCTAGGAAACAGAGGGTCGTTGTTAATGGTAGTGAATCGGGGTGGTTGGATGTAGGCAGAGGTGTCCCTCAGGGTTCAGTGTTAGGCCCATTGCTATTCGTAATCTACATTAACGACATAGATGTAGGCTTGACCAGTAACGTGTCAAAATTCGCGGACGATACTAAAAATAGGCAGTAAGGTTCTTAACGTAGACGACAGAAATAGGCTCCAAGACGATGTAAATAGGATTATGGAGTGGACGGATAAGTGGCAGATGCAATTTAACGTAGACAAATGTAAAGTATTGCGTACGCGTATCTAAGGATTTAAAAGTTAGGAACCAGTGCCTGGAGCCTTGCGCAAAAGCTAATAGGATGTTAGGCTTCATAGCGAGTAATTTCGAATTTAAATCGAAGAATATTATATTGCCCCTTTAAAAGTCCCTAGTCAGGCCTCATTTAGAATATGCCGTTCAGTTTTGGTGCCCGTATTTGCGTGAGGATATTGATAGGTTGGAAAGGGTTCAGCGTTGCGCCACGAAACTAATTCAGTCATTACACAACAAGTCTTACGAAGATAGGATTAAAGAGTTACACTTGCGTTCACTCAAAACTAGAAGATTAAGGGGGGAGCTTATTGAAGTTTTCAAAATTGTTAATAAAATCAATAACGTAAATTTCGATAAACTGTTCACTTTCGATAATAGCAATACTCGTAATAACGGATTTAAGTTGCGTGGCAGACGTTTCATTACTAACATCGCTAAAAACGTTTTTACATTTAAAGTAATTGATAAATGGAATAATCTTCCCACGTCCGTCGAGAACTCTACCAACGTTAATATGTTTAAGAACCGTTTGGATGGGCATTTTTAAAATATTAACGTTGTTTAAAATAATAAAATAACTAGCAACAGGAGCTCTGGGGGTAATGGTCGAGGATGAGTCTGTTGACGATTAATGCCAGCTTGTGACATGCCAGCGTGATATGCCAGCACTAAAAAAAAAAATTAGACTAACACGAACTTAAATGTAGTTCGTAGCGTAAACTAACTCACTTTTTGTTATACTCTTCCTACTTTTTTTTTCTTTTCTTATCCTCTCTTTACTTGCATGTCTGTAGTTTGCATGGTATGACAGTGTTTGAGTTAAGACTGTGTTTGCATGGTGTGTAAGCGTTCTTATTTTACTTCTTTTCATCTTTCACCCCTTTTCTATTCTCTTCGACTATTTTTCCGACTTGTCGGCAGTGGCCGGCGGATGATGGTGAGTCTTTCTTTCTCTTTTTCTGAATGAATGTTAACCCACGAATGATAGGTTTTACTACTTAACCCCTTATTCTCTTCTTTTAACTCTCTTCTTTCTCTCGGGCTAACATTAGAGTGGATCTTAGGGTCTTTGTTAGCCTTAACTTCTGTAGATCTGTAGAACTAGAACAAATTCAAAGAAATTTCACAGCCAAGAGTGATGACTGCAAAGAACTCAACTACTGGGAAAGACTTCGTAAACTAAATTTATATCACTGGAAAGAAGGATAGAGAAATACACCATAATTTACACGTGGAAAATAATAGAAAAACTGGTACCTAACCTCAAACTGAACCAAGTAACCACCCAAATAACAGTGAAAAATAGGAAAGGTAGAATGTGTAGTGTCCCCCAAACTAAAGGCCAGACAAGGGACACCCTCAACTCCAAAGGAGTTGTCAGGGGGTCAAGACTTTTCAGCTTCCGAAAATCAAGAGCATTACTGGTGTCAACATAGACTTCTTCAAAAGAAGACTAGAAACCTGGCAGAGGACGGTGCCAGATGAGCCGGGTGTGGCTGACTTTGTGCGATGGAGATCGCAAAAGAGCAACTCGCTCCTCCACCAGGCCAGGACTAGAGGTAGGGTCACCAGCTTGACCTTTGTGTGAAGAGAGACCAACATACGGAACTGCTACGAGGTGTATATATATATATATATATATATATATATATATATATAATGTACCGATTCCAGAATTTTGCCGATGCCGATTCTTTGCTTATATTTTAAAAAATCAAGTCCCTTCACAAATTTTACTAATCTAATGTGAAAACTTTCAATTTTCATATTTTTACATTTCAAATTTGTTTAAATGCTTTTCCTTAGCTCACTCCACGATATACAGCACCAGAATTTGTTATTTATATATCGTAGCTAAAATTATGTTAAAAAGTTTTATTACTCAGTAAAATAAAATTATTTTATTTTAGTTTCATAAGTTGAATACCAATATTTAAAGTAATTGTTTTTTGTTGAGGTATTTTCTTAATTCAACAATGTCAACAATAACAAAATTTTTCATTAAAGTTTCAAGTCCCTGGTGTCCAATTTGAATAAAAAAAATGGATATATAATTTGGGTTTATAAAATTATTAAAATACTTAAAATAAAGTCAACATAATAAGATGGTTTAATATATAAATTGTGAAGTAAAATATTTTTATATAATTACACTTTGAAATGAGAATAAATTATCATAAATAGTGTTTTTTTTTTTTTTGTTCAGTTTGCCATAAATATGGATTTTGTTTTGCAACTAAAATTTCAAAACGTCAAAGAATCGGTAAGAGAATCGGCTAAATTTGGCCGATGTCGATGCTCAAAAAATGGCCAATTCTGCCGGTGCCGATTCCGGTTAATCGGTACACCACTAATAATACAGGGTGTTATTATATTATGTTTCATAAATTAGTATACACATTCAGGACGTTAAAGTGAACAAAAAAGTTCCTATGAATCGCTTCGTTTCCGAGATACATTGATTTTTTGCCGAGGACGATCCAATTAAAATGAGTCATTAAAGTTTATCAAAGTTTATTTACAGCAAGTGCTCAAAATGGTTTCACTGCATTAGAGTACATACATGGGCGGCATGGTCCCGTCGCTTGGCCACCCAGGTCTCCGGACCTAAATGCAATTGACTTTTTCTTGTGGGGTTATTTAAAAAATCATCTTTATGCAAGAGAAGTTAATAACATAGATGAATTGTGGCAACGTGTTCAAGATTGTTCAGAAACAATACGCAACCATGTAGGTGTTTTCGAAGGTATGTGGCAAATTTTCAACGACGCGTTGAAGCATGTACTCTGATGCAGGGAAACCATTTTGAACACTTGCTCTAAATAAACTTTGATAAACTTTAATGACTTTCATTTTAATTGGATAGTCCTCGGCAAAAAAGCAATGTATCTCGGAAACAAAGCGATTGTGGATTTATGTTCATAGGAACTTTTTTGTTCACTTTGACGTCCTTAATATGTATACTAATTTATGAAACATAATTTGATAACACCCTGTATATATATATATATATATATATATATTAATATATATATATATATATATATATATATATATATATATATATGTGTGTGTGTGTGTGTGTGTGTGTGTGTGTGTGTGTGTTTCCAATTTGTTATAGCCATTTATTTTTCGTTCTCCTTTGTTTTTGGGTCCTCTTGTTCTATTTCATTGGAAAGCTGTAAAAAGAATTGCCAATGAAAAAGAAAGGCCCTTACCTTTTTCATACCTGACACTTCCTTTGTGCATTTTTCTTCTTTTTCCTCTTTCGATCCTTTGTGTAAAAGTAAGGTGAAGACATCAGTCTTTGAAATGACTCTACGGTTGGGATACTTATTCATTTTGTGTTTATGTATTTTTATTTAATTAAACTCAAAGTTGATATTTACGTATTTGTATGGTATAATTATTATGATCACTCTTAATTCATTTGTTTCCTATAATACTGTTTTCTGATAAGTGAACAGAATAAAAGTAGGTGCTCTCTTTTGCTTTTAAAACCTACCACACACCCACACATACATACATACACCAGGTGTCCCCCAAAAATGTCCCAATTTCTAAATAAATGTGCTAAGACCTAAGCTTAGAAAAAAGGAATATAAACACAAAGACAAACATAGGTACGTAAAACATAGGAGTTTATTAACCATAATTAAACAACGTGTTCAATGTAATCTCCATTTTTTTTTCTGACACAATATTCAACCTTATTCAACCGTTTGACATAATTTCTGGAAAGAGCTCAGCTGGGATGCTGTTCATTACCTCAAAGACTTTGGTTTTTAGGTCTTTAAGTGTCTTGGGATTGGTGAAATAGATCCTCTTTTAGTATGTAACCTCAAAAAAAAAATGAGGGGGGGGGATGTGAGGTTAGGCGAGTGTGGGGATCAATCCACTTTCTCATGGAGAGAGATTAGTCGCTCGGAAAATTGCTTCCTCAAAAAGTTGCGAAAGCTGTTGAAACCACTTTGAATCTGGGGTAAAGCAGTTATTTCTTTTACGGACAAACTAATTAGTTGTAGTAAGTAGAAATCCTGTAGCATTTGACGATATGAATTTTGTGTTACCATTATTGTTTCTCCAATTTCATTCTCAAAGAAGTATCTACTACACCATACCACTCATCAGCGACCCAAATATTGAGTTCAGTAACACTTCGTGGAAACTTTATTGGAGTGCCAGCATGACTTCCCCAGTAACGAAAGTTTGGCCTATTAATCTCGCTAGATAGATGTATATAAGTGGATATGTTTAAAAAATTCAAGATCTAGCTTTACTAACATTAATTTTGCAAATTCCATTCATTTTTGTTTTTGAATATTAGTTCGTGAATATTGTGAATGAATTTTGTAAGGAAAAAGATTTAATTCGGTTCGAAGTACCTATACGACGCACAGATGTTCATGAAATACCTACTTCCGATGCCAACGTCGAATTGACTTCTGCGAACTGCGCGCAATAATTTCATGACCCATCATGCTGCACATTTCTCGTGGATCGTCGCCTACCACTATCACCCTTATGTTGGTTGTTTACATTCCCTTTTGTTTGAAAACTTCTAACAATTCGTGATATTGTCTTTCTGTCGAGTGGATATCTACATCCATAGTCTGCAAAAGTTCCTCTGCACCTGCGTCACAGAATTTGTCACATGAAACCCTTCAACGATCTTGATTTTCTATTCCAGCTAGCTGCAAACGTGGCATCACTGTTTGAAGGTTTAACCAAATTGTTCCGTATATACTAGGTCCTTAAGGAGACTTAGTCAACACTTAGCCTTCCTTAAAAAGTATAGCCTTACTGGTAGCGGTATCGTTCGTCTTTTCCTAATTTCGTAGAAATTGAAGTATGAAAAGGTGAAAGGACGGTTTTAATATGCAATATTTATTAATTATTAAGTAATGAACGATTAGAAATGTATAGGTACTCGTATATGCATAATAAAATCCCCAGTCTATTACCATTCTGAAGAAGAAACTCCAATAATAAAAATGACGAAGTAGCTCCAACTTTTGTGTAAATTTTCATCTGTGCATTATTTATTATTTAGGAGGAAATTGTAGACACCAATCGACCAGGAAAGTACTCTGGAGTGGACGTTAAGCAGGAGATAGGGAGTGCTGGAACTCCCGTTTCTCTTGTTACTGTCCCCTTTAGCTGCTGTTCTTTTTCCGTGTCTCATCTACCTTGTGAGCAGTCCAGCATGCTTTGCAATCGGGTGCGGTACCTCCCAGTTGTTACAGCTGCCCCTCCATTTTTAACCCTGGAATTCATAGCTGGGTCCAGTTGGACCTCGCTATGCACAATGACTTGATTCGCCTATGCAGGCTCGGGTTAATTTTAATTGTTTTATATATATATAACCTTGGTTAACCTTGGTTTTGCTTCCTCCAGAATTGTTCATTCTGACGAAAGTCAAGCTTCTCACTCCACCTTAGACCTACAGTTTAACGTGGAATCCGAACCACGCCTTACCAGCAGTCCAGTGTCTTAACCACTAGGCTACCCACCTATCTACCAAACATTATTTTTTATTGTGTGGAAGGATGAACAGCTAGGTTTTGCTGCGTGCCGCCTGCCGTCACCGGGTCTCGATCCCGGGGCCGATGGATTCGTAGTCAGTGACGCTAACCACTACACCACCGAGGCGCATATATATATATACACACTGTGTTGATTGTTTACATTCCCTTTTGTTTGAAAACTTCTATCAATTCGTGATATTGTCTTTCTGTCGAGTGGATATCTACAGCCATGGTCTGTAAAAGTTCCTCTGCACCTGCGTCACAGAATTTGTCACATAAAACCCCTCAACGATCTTGATTTTCTATTCCAGCTATACTGTGTATATATATATATATATATATATATATATATATATATATATATATATATAAAAATTATTTTTATGTAGGAAAGAGGGGGCAAGGGCGAGTGCCCGCCAAAACGCCCCCACTTATATAAGACAGAGAAAACAAAATCAAGGTCTCTGAGGCCTTTAATGCCATATTATTTATCTATTTCTTTTTATAAATTTTGAAAAGGTTGTGTAGTTTGTAAGATGCATGTATGTGTAGTGAAGAATATCGGGAGAAGTGTGTGTTTGAGAGCATGCTGGACTGCTCACAGGGTAGATGAGGCACGTAAAAAGATCAGCTAAAGAGGACAGTGACAGGCAGGGCCTATCAGAGGGGGGCCTACGAGGGCCATTTGGCCTGGGCCTCAAGCTTAATGGGGGCCTCAAATTTAGAAACTTTCAGGTTTGAATATAATGTTTTGCAGTGGAAGTAATAATTGGATTTAGCTATGGACCTCAAAAACTGGAAGTGGCCCGGGCTTCTCTGAACCTCTGAGAGGGCCTGGTGACAGAGGAAACGGGAGTTCCAGCACTCCCTGTCTTCTGCCTAACGTCCCTCCCGGAGTACTCCCCTGGTCGATTGGTGTATACAATCTCCTCCTATTTATATATATATATATATATATATATATATATATATATATATATATATATATATATATATATATATATATATATATTATACTAATAATTATTATAGCAATATTCATAGTCAAGTATATGCCTATATGGTAATTTTATATACTTGTTTAAAATTTAAATGAAGAATATAAAATTTAAATACATAAGTATTTTTTAATTATATTTAACTGCGTATGTCATGTGGGCATATACAGTACATTTCTGTAGTCCGATATATTACTTCACTAACTATAGAGAAACTGAACATGAAGGAATTGCTTCACACTTTTGTTGAGAAAGGTAGAAAAATTCCACTGTATTGATTTGATTGTGATTAATACTGTATTGTACCACATATTATTATCTAGATTATGTACATACGTACCTTAACCCTTTAAACCCTGAATTTTTTGTAGGGTTAAGTTATGAATGCTTGTATTTGAAACGTTAGCAATTTGTACCTTCAGTCCTTAAAGGGTTAATAGGTATTTTATGCATAAAATATTGTGAATTGAATACATATCCGTTGTGAATAAAAAAAAATATTCTTGTACATTTTTATGTATTAAGAAGAAGAGGGATTAGTGGGTTAATTGGTCTGCCCCCCTGAACCCCTCAATAAGGACTTCCATTCCTCATTGTGTACAAACATTTGCACGAACTTGTTTTGTAATATTCGCATATGAGCCGTCGTTTAGATTCCTGACGAGTCCTATGGGAGTCACTTTCTTTCCTGTTCTACCACCACTTCTTCCCTACTCAGTGTTTTTTAAGCCTTGGTGTGTTTTCATTTGTATTCATTCATTGTGTCCCTATCTTGTACAGGGGATATTTCCCCGTCTAAGGCAGGGCTTCCCAACCGATCTGATAATTTTATTTTCAATTTTCTTCCCACGGCCGTCCGACAAGACATTTATCAATCATGAATGTAATTGCATAAAACAGTTGAAATCCGGGCCCTTCCCACGTACAATAAACGATGTGCTTATGAAGAGTCTCTCTCTCTCTCTCTCTCTCTCTCTCAAACTTTATACTTGGGGTGTGACAGCCCTCCGGTCCTGAGTCGTGGGATTCTAGAGAAATTGGCTGCCAGTTCCTTTAGGTTCTCTCTCTCTTTCGGGAGGGCGGGTGAAGTATGTTGTACAATCCTGTCCCGTGGGTTACTAGGACCCCATCCCATCCCTACTCTGTCCTTTTAGCTTACGGTAAGGATGTTCTCCTCTGACTGAAAAAACAAAAAAGCAAAAAAAAAAAACTTTTCTTTTAGAATTAAGTCTTTCTCTTCTTTTACTCTTAGGACCCTACTGCTACCTCATGCGTGGGAAGAGAGGCTTTGGAACCTCTATAAATAACACCATTTAACGATCGTAGGTTGAGAGACTGGGATGGAGGGGTCCCAGGCGTAGGGGCGCGATGAATGGAGTGTGGCTAGTAGGGCGGGTCATACTATGCATTTTTTTTAAATCAATGGTGAGGGGTGTTCAAATGACATATTTTGGTGTATAGAACACAATTCTGAAGAAAATATTTAATTCTGATAACCCTAACCTACATCATTTTGCAGTTGATTATTATTAAATTGTTGATTATTTTACTATTGTAGTTACCCCAGAATATGTCTTCTCACGTTTTCTATCATGGCTGCTCACGTTATCTCTCATAGAGCATTGTTCTAACTAATTCATATAAACACATATAATGTAATTCATATAATAATAATAATATTTAAATACTCAAATAAAAAGGTGTGCCATTCCACTTAATTGTAATTATCATACAGTTTGGTATATGAAATATTTTGACGGTTTTCTGGCGCGCATAAGGCCATTTTCTGAGCCACCTTTCTCAGAGGCTAGAATGTAACGTTTCAGAACATTCTAAAACGTTTTGTGAAATATTTGAAGTGACTCATGATTTATGAAGCTATTTTACCACCTCGGCTTGCAGTGAGGGGATAGATTTAGTGATTATCTACTGAAAGAGAGGGGTTATGATAAGACCTTGTTGGCCATTGGAGGAGACTCAACAAATGTCAACACTGGTGTGAAAGCTGGAGTAATGCGAAGCTGGAGCTGCACCTGGGGAGAAAGCTGGTCTAGTTGGTGTGCAACCTGCACACTGTTGAACTTCCCCTGCGCCATCTCATTGTTGACCTTGATGGCCCTACTCTGTCAGACAAAAAATTATCCGGGCCAATAGGAAAGCTCCTTGATTCTGCTACAGACTTTGATATCAATCCAAACTTCACCCGAATCTCTGTTGGCCCTCCACTGATTAAGCTTCCTGACAAGGTCATTCAAGATCTCTCAACTGATCAATACTATGGCTATAAAATTGTCTGTGCAGTCAGGGATGGAGTACTTCCTGCAGGGCTGGCTCTGTTAGAGATACGACCAGTAAACCACAGCCGCTGGCTCACCACAGCGAACAGACTTCTCAGGCTCTGGGTGTCAAAGCACGGACTTAAAGGAAAGAACCTGAAGATTCTGCAATTCATTGTGGAATTCATCATTGGAGTGTATTACCCATGTTGGTTCAACGTGAAGGTCAAGCACTCCTGGATCGAAGGGCCTAGGCACATCCTCTTTCAGCTGGACTGCCTCAAGTCCCAGAGAAAGGAGGTGCTGGATATTGTGATGCCAACTGTGAGAAGATCTGCTTGGTATGCCCACAGTGAAGTCATCCTCCAAACACTACTCTGCTCTGAGGATCAGAAGGAGAGGATTGAAGGGGTGGAGAGAATCCTGGCCATCAGGGGAGAGGGGGACCCGGACACTCAGCTGGGGGACTCCTCTGTTAGGAGCAGAAGGACACCTGACATCAATTGTGATGCTTCTAGCATCGGTGACTTGATCAGCTGGTCAGAAGGTGTGTCAGAGCCACCTCTCACCTGCTCTCTAAGCACCTCAGAGGTGAAAACTTCAACAACACCCCCATGGAGGTGCGCAACTGGCCTTGCCACACACAAAGCATTGAGAGGGTTGTTAAAATGGTGACTGAGGCTTCTGCTAAGTACTTCTCACAGGAAAAGAGGGATGGAGGGATCAGGGCTCAGGAGACCAGCAGGAAGCTGATGTCCAAGTCTGAGTCAAAGCAGGATTTGTGCAACCTGGCAAAGTTCAAGATGTCAGGAGAATGATCTTTGTAATTATATCCAGTGATATACATGCAGTTCACCTATTAATAAATATATGTAAAGTTGATTTGGCCTTGTCAATATAAATGATTTACCTTATATCTTTTAATATATTATAAAGGGGTTCAAAAGGGTAAAATTGGCAATTTAGAAATACAAAATGATGTAGGTTAGAGTTTCCTATCCAAAAAATAAGCTCATATTTGAATTCCCCATGTAAAAACACATAATTTAGACACCCCTGATGGTAGGATTTCCTTCAGATTCATGTTGTCACCTGAGTACGACCCGCCCTAGTGGCTAGTGCCCCGTTAAGCCCATTCCTAACGCGTAATGGCCTAACCAGCCCCCTGCGACCGTTCTTTGGTGACCAATTGATGGTGCTTGGCTGTACTGCTCTGAGGTGAGAGAGCTTTACTGCCCAGCTGGCTGCTAGGCCAGCGTAAAGTCTCGGGCGTAGCCTCTGGGTCTGGTGGGATATCCCTTGAACACTGGATTCTAATAGTCTGGCCGCTTGTAAGTGACTAGTAAGACTTAGTAAGGGGCTGCATCTCGCTGTCGCTCCTGGCGGAAAATCCGTGACGCCTGCGTCGCGAGTGTTTGTCAGTTGGTAGCTGCGACACGTTTGGGACTGTCCGGCCCTGGGGGAGACCTTTGGTCGGTGCGGCAGCAGCGAGAGGTGTAGTCTTCTGGAAGGGATGAACGTCACTTGCAAGTAGGTGGATGCGTCTACGCGCGGGAAGAATTCACCCCCCCCCCCCTCCTTTTTTATATACTGGTCAGAACGTTTTTGATAGTTTTCATTGCTAGAACGCTTTATCTTATTCAGAGTATTCAGAGTTCGGAAAAAAAAATAAGTTACAATGACTGGACCGCAGAAACTGAAGGCTGAATGTGCGAGGTGTGAAGTAAACCAGTGGGTGACAAACTTCAAAGAAGCCTGCTTCGCGAAGATCAACCACTCCAGCATGTGCCGCTTTTGCGAACTCATGCGGTTTTACGAGAAGCTAGAGGAGAGGGTCCGGCGGCTCGAGTCGTCCAGACCGGCTGTTGGAGGTGCGGCGGTCACTGATGTGGCTGCGCCCTCCACCCCGGAGCTCATTGATAGGATACCTGCCATGGAAAGGCGGTCCAGCGATGGACTGGACAGGGCTCGGGACCGCGGAAAAGGGTAGAGGTGCAACCGGGGGCTAGGGTACAAAATCAGTGTGAAGAATCGCCAGCGACCCACGTGGAATGCACGGAACCGCGGCGCAAGGTGGAGGGCGAAAAGAAGGGGCTGATAGAGAAGGGTGGGAAGGGGCCGATAGAGAAGGGTGGGAAGGGGTCGATAGAGAAGGGTGGGAAGGGGCCGATAGAGAAGGGTGGGAAGGGGCCGATAGAGAAGGGTGGGAAGGGGCCGATAGAGAAGGGTGGAAGGGGCCGATAGAGAAGGGTGGGAAGGGCCGATAGAGAAGGTGGGAAGGGGCCGATAGAGAAGGTGGAAGGGCCGATAGAGAAGGGTGGAAGGGGCCGATAAAGAAAAAGGGTGAAGGGCCTACTGATGGCCCAAAGAAATCGAAGGATGTAGCTACCGGTCGGGGTGGGTCGGGTGGTGTAACTGCGTCTATGAGTGGCGACGGGTTTCGAAAGGTCTCGGGCAAGAAGGCTGCGAAGCCGAAGCCTGAGACCCCAGTTGCCCCTGTCAGGACCTCCAACCGCTTTAGTCTCCTGTGCTCGAAGGAGGAAGACACCGTTTTGATTGGGGACTCGCAGATCAGGGGCCAGGAGAAGTACTTTGCTTCTGCAAACCGGGACGGGAGGAAGGTAAGGTGCTTACCTGGGCGGGGAACGGCGCACTTAAGGAAGGAGGTAGAGAAGGTGCGCGTGGCTAGTCGGAGGAATGCGATCGTTGTCCACGCTGGTGGCAACGACCTGTTCCTCAAAGGCGGTAGGGTAGGTCTTACAGAAGGGATCATCACCGAGATCATGTCTCTTGCGGATGATCTAAAACTGAAGACAGACAGGGGAATGTTAATGAGTATTTTACCGCGAATGAATGCCAGTGACCACGCGCTCAGTAAGGTCATTGGCATCAACGAGAGGGTGCAAGACTTGTGCGTCCCGCTGGGCGTGAGGTTTATTGACCCGTTCGACGCATTTTCGGGTAGGTGGTACCTTTACCAGAGGGATGGTGTCCACCTCAATAACAAGGGTCAAGGTGTGCTAGGCGCGCTGCTCGACCGGCACCTATATAGAATGGTGAGGTCGAGTCTGGGGAGAGATGATGGGCCCTCCCGGGTAGAGATGATGATGAGCCGGTGGCGGACGTACCTTCAACTGAAGGGTGCGTCCAGGTACAGGTGGGTGACCCTCCTTCCACGTTGGAGGGGGCTCAGGCTCCTGCGGAAGTTGCCCCATCGTTGGTGAGGGGCTCTTCAACTCCCGACAGCCTTGGCTGTTCGGGAAACGGGTCGTGCTAGGGGGCGGTCTGAAGAGGGAAGGCTCCCTCCGTGCAATGCATTTTAATGCTAGGTCGATTAGGAACAAGTTTTGCGAGCTACGGGCGCTCTTAGCATCAGAATACCAGGATATCGTTGCTATCACCAAGTCCTGGATTCATACAGATCGTAGGGACTACGTTGGGGAGTTCGAAATTCCAGGGTATAGAATGTTTCGCAAAGACCGCACCCGTGGGAGGGGGAGGGGTACTAATATACGTCAGAGACACGTTGAGTCCGGTTGACTGCCAGTTCCGGTCGGAACGGGAGCTGCTTGGCGTCGATCTGAACGTGGGAGGGACGAACTATAGGTTAATCTTGGTGTACAGACCTCCGCATCTCCTCCTCGAGGAGGATACAGCCCTGTACACCGAACTCAGTAGCCTGCTAGGGGATAGGGTGTGTGTAGTTTTAGGAGACTTCAACTGTCGCGGCATAAAGTGGGAAACAGGACTGCCGATGATGCTGAAGGGAGGAGGCTAGTTGACTTTGCTGATGAGAACTTCCTCACTCAGTGGGTCAACGAGCCTACACGAGGCGAAAGCGTTCTAGACTTAGTATTCACGACCGAAGACAACCTCGTCACTGGCCTCACCGTTGACGAATCGTTGGGCGGGAGTGATCACGGTCTTATTAGGTTCCGTGTGTGCGTCCCTCGGGTGAAGCGTAGTAACTCGAGAGGCAGTAAGCTCGATCTCCGGCGGGCGACTTTGTTAGCCTCAGGGATAGCGTAGGAGATGGGGTTAGAGGTTGGCGGCGATGTTGAGGGAGTGTGGAGTGCATTCCGGGATGAGTTTATGGTGCTGCAGTCTGCTGCCATACCTCAAAACCGGTCACCCCTGCTTCAACGCAGCCTAAGTGGTTCAATCGTGACATCGCTTCGGCTATCCGAAATAGGAAAGTAGCGTATAGGAGGGCGAAGGCCAATCGTTCCCATGAGAACACTGAAGCGTATGTCCGCCTGTGTAGGGAAGTGAAGGCGAAGGTTAGGCTAGCGAAACGTAACGAAGAACTACGGGTGGCAAGCCTCTGCAAGGGGAACCCTAAGGAGTTCTTCAGTTATGTTAATAGTAGAAAGCCCATTAGAAGCGGCGTTCTGCGGACCTCCGACGCGGACATCGCTAATGTGCTTAATGAGTACTTTGCGGGAGTGTTCACCAGGGAGGATACCCGCGTCATCCCCGAGCCAGGCGTGAGGCACGAAGGTGCTGGCCTGGATAGTGTTAGATGTACCGCGACAGTCGTTGCCGATAGAATAGACAAACTGAGCGCGTTTAAGGCTCCTGGGCCAGACCAGTTTCTCCCCAGAGTGTTGCGGAGTGCGCGACCAGGTGGCTCCCCACCTGGCTACAGTCTTCAACAAATCGTTGGAGATGGGCCAGGTGCCTGGAGGAGCCAACGTGACCCCTATCTTTAAGAAAGGGGATCACGAAAGTCCAGGGAACTATCGTCCCATTAGTCTCACTTCAGTTGTAGAAATTACACTGGGCAACACGTATTTTATTGAATGATATCTGACACTTGATTCTAGGTAATTTGGGTGCGCTGAATACGAATTTCAACTCGGTTTGGCTCTATCAGGTCCTGATTCTTGTCGACAGCCTATGTGCCATTTTCCAGATTTTTCAAATTAGGACTAAAAAATTAAGTCATGTGTTAAATTTTTTTTTCAAGTTTCATGAATACAAGCAGTTCAAACTACAGTAAAATTACATTATAACGATAGAAATGACTTAAAATAAAAAAACAAACAGATATGAAGCTTTCACTGTGGCAAAAATTTTCTTTTGTAAGACTTTCTAGCGTATTTGCTTGTTGATGGCAGGTCTCTTTTCAAGCACCAGCAGTAATCAGCCATCATGTGGGAATCCCAGCGGCCTTGGTACCGTTCCTCCATAATTTTGATATCTTGGTGGAATCTCTCCCCTTGTTCGTCACTTACATCACCTAAATTACTTGGAAATTGGTCAAGATGGCTATTCAAAAAATGCATTTTTATGCTCATATTGCAACCTAACTCTTTGTAGTCCCTTAAAAGTTTTTTTACGATTTCTTCGTAGTTATCTGCCCTATAATTGCCTAAAAAGTTTTCTATCAAGTCCACGAATGAGAACCAGCCATTTTTTTCGCGTTCATTCATGACATTAGGAAAATTGCTGTCTTTAATCATTGTTCTTATTTGTGGACCGTCGAAAATTCCCGCCTTGATTTTTTCATAACTTAAACTTGGAAATTTTGAAGTTATGTATTTGAAACACTCGCCGTTCGTATCTAAAGCTTTTACATATTGTTTAATGAGGCCTAGTTTTATATGCAGAGGAGGAAATATGATTTTATCTCTGCTCACTAAAGGTGGATTAATTACGTTTTTTTCTCCGACAGTAAGTGATGTTCGTGCTGGCCAGATTTGTTTGAAATAATGTTCTTCCTTGGCTCTGCTGTCCCATAAGCAAAGGAAGCAGGGATATTTAGTATACCCTCCTTGTTGTCCTAGCAGAAAATTAACCATTTTTAAGTCAACACATATGATCCACTCGTGCTCCCTATATTTGATAAGATTTAAAACCTTTTCTATATGTTCATACTTTTCTTTTAATTTTGTTGAGTGCCCAATCGGTATCGAGCCGTATAGATTGCCATTATGCAACAACACACACTTAAGACTTCTTTTCGAACTGTCTAAAAACAAGCGCCAATCATTTGCATCGTAAGACTCAACCCCCATCTTCTTTAACAAACCAACTATGTCGCAGCAATATACTAAACTATCCTCTGTTCTAAAATATTTAACAAGTTCTTCTTCTCTTTTTCTGTAAAATGAAATGTATGTGTTTGAAGTAAGCAAGTTTTTCTCTAAGTCTTGAAGCTAAAATTTCCGCAGCCTTTTTTGGCAAATTTAGATCCCTTACAAGATCATTCAACTCGGCCTGGTTAAACTTTTGCGGATCGTTTTGACTTTCAAATACGCTGGGGTCAAAATCGGTGTCTGACTCCTCAAAGTGCATAACAATATTTTCAGGAACATCTTCAACTAATTCTTGAGTTGGCAGACCCTTAAATTTTGGAATGGGGATCTCATTTGAATGTAGCACAGGTCGTATCGCGGTGTCGAAATTTGGGTACTCGATACAATGTTTATTTTTCTTAGTGAAGCCCGAAGTCTTGACAAAGCAAAGGTAGCAATCGGTCTCGTGGTTAGTAGGCTCTCGCCACACCTGATATGGAAAAAAAATTGTAAAGCGTTAACAAAAGCGACGAGAGACTTGTTTTTATGAATTTTATCAAAAGTTATCACCCAAACATTTAACATTTCTATGTGTTTCAACCTTATGCAATATTTGAGATTCTTATAAACATTTTCTGTAAATTTTTGTTTATGTACCTAAGTTACAATTACATTTAGGTAAGTTACAGTATACTAGTGATTAAATTACGTAGTTTTATGAAATCATAAACTTACCATCGGAACTCCAAAAGGTATTTTTGAATCCGAACCCTTCGTCCAATGTCGCAGTCTTTCAATGCATATAGTGCAGGCTTTATGTGGAGCCCACGATTTATCTTGGTCCCCCAGTTTTATGCCAAAATAAGCTAAGTAAGCTCTTTTTACGAAGTCAGTTATATTTGCTCGTTGATGTGGAAGTGTAAAATTTCCACATATATAACAGAAGGAATCAGGGTTGTTTTTGCATTTGAACTTTCTAGTGCTTGATGACATATTGCTTGATTGTTCTGCCAATTTGTAAAGGTATTTAAAGCCCTTAATTCATATAAATTTAAGAAAATCTGAAATATAAACACAAAATTAGTTTAAATAGGTACTTATTATGAAATAGGTACTTACAATCTATGAAATTAAACTAGAAACACGGATGAGTAGGTACAATATAAATTACGTCTAATTAAATCAACTATATTAAATCACGATGACAAAATTACTCACTAAATCATATGCCAATTCAAAATTATGTTAATGCCCAAACTTAATTAACTAACTCAACTGACTGACTGACTGATTGAATTGACTGATTAACTCTGGAAACGAGTCGCTTTTATATATTTTAGTTGTCCCTCTAGAATACTCTACAGAGAACAGGAACGCTCGAGAAAATTTTAGAATTCTATGATATTTTTAGCTTAATTTACTAATATTAAAATGGGTTAAAAATGACAAAATTAAAAATATTTTTAGGGTGTTACATATAAAAATATACATAATACAACAATACCATAACAATAGGTACAAATACCTAGATAAAAACCTAGTTGCATAATGTGTAACTGCAAAAAGACAGCGAGTATTGAGAAAAAAACCTTTTTATGAATATGACGAAAGAGGAGGGGTGTTGAGCAAAATCAGGACCTGATAGAGCAAAACCGAGTAAAAATTCGTGCTCAGCGCACCCAAATTACCTAGAACTAGCTGTCAAATCTAATTCAATAGACAAAAAGTTGAAATTTGTTCCCCAGTGTTATTAGAGGGGATAATAGCGGATAGGATCGTTGGCCATTTGGATTCCTACAAGCTACTTGGGGACTCCCAACATGGGTTTAGACGGCATAGGTCGTGTCTCACCAACTTGCTCGAGTTCTTCCACGTCATGTTGAGTGAGTATGATAAGAGTAGGGCGATTGATATACTTTATCTCGACTTTCAGAAAGCATTTGATAAGGTACCTCACCGCTGGCTAATGGCCAAAGTGCGCGCGCTGGGTATCGGTGGGGAAGTAGGTAGGTGGATTGAAAACTGGCTGAAGAATAGGCGGTAAGAGGGTTGTAATTAAAGGGGCTAGCTCGAGTTGGGCCTCGGTCACTAGTGGGGTTCCTCAGGGTTCCGTTTTGGGGCCACTGTTGTTTATCATTTACATAAATGATATCGATGGTGGCATCGTCAGTAGGATCGCCAAATTCGCTGATGACACGAAGCTTGGGGCCAATGTTGGGACGCCCGAGGCGATCGAGCAACTGCGTGCGGACCTATGTAAGATAGGAGAGTGGTCTGAAAAGTGGCAAATGCCGTTTAACTTGGGCAAATGCAAGGTCATGCACATTGGCTACGCCAATCCCAAGTCGGACTACTCGATGTTGGGGAGTAATCAGGGGCGTCCACAGGATCAATTAAGTAAGGGGGCACTTCCAAATACAGGGAGGACACAAGTATTTGCGAGCTCTAAGGGGGTCCGGGGGCATGCGGGAAATTTTTGAAATTTACGTTGTCTGGGACAGCATTTCCTGCCTTCTGGAGGCAGTTAGGAGTTAGGAGGGCAAATTATAGGGCTTCAAATACTGAAAAATAAGGATTTTTTTAGACATCCTTTGTATGTCCATGATAATAGTGAAACCAGATACACAATAACTTGGTAGATATACAAGTTTATTATTCTTACATAATATACAAATAAATAATTGTCATGGGACTGAGAAGGTTACTGAAGACAGTATTCAGCTCTTTAAGTAATGTACAAGATATCCTTCCTAACGATCTCGTAGTCGCGTTCTCCACAACAAATTTTACATGTTTTAATTTTAATCACAGGATTTTCTCTTCATATCAACAGTATGGGAAATTATACAATATTAATAATATATACACGGTGAACCAAAAGTAGGTGGACAGTAGGTTGAATACGGCTTGTGTTATATTATATTATAACTATGGTGTTCATTATAACTATGGTGTTTGTGTTATATTATATTAAATATTATAACTAAATTTATTTAAATTTTATTTTGTATTATAGTATACAAAAAAATTAAATATGTATTCTCAAAATAAACGTTATCATTTACTGTCCACCTACATTTGGTTCACCCTATATAGTAAATATCAACAATATGGGAAATTATATAATATTAATAATATATATAGTAACCAATTACTATTTTCAAATATTATGACTGGATTTTGGGTTTATGATAAAATCTATTTATAAGCAGTTGACGAAAAAACGAGGAAGCACCATTTGAAAACGAGAGGGCTTGGCCCCCTGGTGCCCCCTCGTGTGGACGCCCCTGGGAGTAATATCGAGCCTACTGATTTGGAAAAGGATTTGGGTGTGCTAATTAGCAGCGACCTTAAGATTACCAAACAGTGCGTAGAGGTGGAAAAGAAAGCCCAGAAGCTGTGAGGTTATATCAGGAGGGAATTTCAATTTCGGAACAAGGAGATTGTGCTCTCTCTGTACAATTCCCTAGTTCGGTCGCACCTGGAGTATGCTGTGCAGTTCTGGTTGCACACCCTCAGGAAAGATATTGAGAGACTGGAGCGAGTCCAGGCGAGGGCCACAAAGTTAATCCCTTCCGTTCGGCATATGGGCTACAACCGACGCTTACACGCCCTGAACTTGTTTTCGCTGGAAACTCGGAGGCTGCGCGGTCAACTCATCGAGGTTTTCAAGCTCTTACGCGGGTTCAACGATGGCGATTTTAGAAACATGTTTAGTTTAAATGATAACCTAACTCGCAACAATGGTTGGAAGTTGGATTTGAAACGGTTTAGAACTAGTATGTGTGGGAATTACTTTACCTATAAGATCTGTGACATTTGGAACAGGCTACCTTCAGAAGTTGTGAACAGTTCTTCTGTGGATCTGTTCAAGAAAAGGTTAGACCGAATCTTGCACACTATTTAAGGGTGTATGAATTTTTCCCTGGCACCCGTTGCCATTGGTACCTCCTTGGTATGGGCCGCAAGGCCTTTTGAGGTAATACTTCTCCTTGTAACACACACACTCTCACTCTCACTCTCACTCTCTCTCTTTATATATATAAACTTTTGGAACACATGATAACGGTCGGGAAGCCCTGGTCTAAGGCTACTTCTTCACCTCCCTACAGTGTGTTTCCCTAGGTGTCCTGAATCTCATTTTCGCTTCTATCGGCGTTTTCTGACGTTTCCTGGTTTTCTGTCGGTGAACCTATTGCAATTGATTCTTCTATTTCAACATTCTCCATTCCCGTTTATGCTATTTCCCTACTGTTTTCTATGCACTTGACGCACACGAAGTTATAAAATCATTTATCATTTTCATGTCTTTTTGTCTAAGTTTATGCATTCGTAATGTTTAAATGTATTGCACAGAATGCATTTTATGCCCGTGGTCTGGTCTACTTCATTTTTGCAATCGCAGAGCTGGTACGCGGCGCATTCTATTAAACATAATCCAGCTTTATTCAACTTTCTGGATTTACAGCAACTCTCAGTGTGTTTCGAATTTTTTGCCATTTTTTTTTCCTTTCTTTCGTCTATTTCCTTTCTGCTTCTCGAATTTCGTCTGCGAAATCTCATCCTTCTCGTTCACGGTCCTCTTCCTCTTCTAGAAGCCTTTTGGAAAAATCTCACGAAAGCTGTTATTTCGTTCGAATTGTTTTCAATTTATGTTTCGATTTATGTTGTTTTTCTTTGTGCATGCTGTATGCCACCGTCCTTTGCTTAATAAATTATTTTCGTGTATTCACTGATACGTAACACACACACACACGCACACACACACACACTGGTATAGGATAGAATTTACCGCTGAATTTATAAACTAATTATTTTGGTATTAGCACACAGCGGAAATAAACATCCGTACACCACGATGTAGAAACACACATTATATATGATGAATAAAACCACGAAGGAAAGGAAACACAGAATGGTGCTCAAGCGCTTTCGTCTAATGACATCCTCAGATGTCATTAGACGAAAGTGCTTGAGCACCATTCTGTGTTTCCTTTCCTTCGTGGTTTTATTCATCATAAATATTTTTCACGTGTTACTTTCGTGAAATAATTTTCATATATATATATATATATATATATATATATATATATATATATATATATATATATATATATATAAGGCAAAATGTGATTGCACATTATTAATAATTTTTGTCGCAAATGGTATTCAAACACGTCTCGCCGATATCAGATAATCAGAATATCGCAACCACACCACGATGAAGGCTACCCATACAGACGCCTCTCTGCCGAAACCAAGTGGATAAATAACAGATTACACTGAATTAAAAAAATAGAATCTGTCCTTCGGAATTCTGTATGTTGTGTCTCCGAACCGTTATCCTGAAGGACACTTTTCTTTCTCCTAAAAGATAATAATGAATTGATCATAAAGATCAATATTTATGTCCATCATGAAAAACAATAATGCGTGAAGTGAATGCAAAGATTATAAAGCATTTAGCATGTACTCATTTCATACATATTACCCTATACAATATAATATCAGTGTGTGTGTGTGTGTGTGTGTGTGTGTGTGTGTGTGTGTGTGAAAGAGAGAGAGGGGGGAGAGAGAGATACTAACGAAAAACGGATAGAATGAAGATGCAGCAAAAGATGGCCTATTGATATGGGAAATTATAGAAAGGATTCCGAGGCTTAAAGAGGCGTGATCGCCATACGTTTTAAACATCGGAGATGAGGATCGAGACTCTTCCTTCGACTTCCGAAAACTTCCTACATGCCAACCGCAGCAGAGGAACGGAAACGGAATGGAATCTCTGACACCTTTTCTTTGACGTGAAAGAGCAACCATCCGGCCGGAAGAAGGAAGAGACCCATTACTCTCTCTGTCCATTCCTTTGATGATGTTCTTTCGAGTCATAATTAATTTCTTTTGTAGCTTTGAATCTGTTCATTTTTCTTTGATACTTTCGCAAGTTTCCCCCTTTAATCGGTTTAATCAGTAATGAGCTGTTCTGTGAAACAATTTGAACTTGCGTAATTAAAGGAATTGCACACCATTACACGAGAATTGGAACAAACCGCTTGACATATTTACATTTTAAAAGAACCCAAGATTGAAGGATGCTTTTATTGTGATTGGAAATGATTAATTAGTTCCTTATCGTCAAAATCGATTCAAACTCCACTTCTACAATTTATTATGACTGCATGCATTATAGATTTTATGCTGTTTTACTCATTCCTCATAATACTGCGATATATATATATATATATATATATATATATATATATACTGTATATATATTTTTTTTTATGTAGAAAGGAAGGGGGCTCAGGGCGAGCGCCCGTAAAAGTGATCCCTCCACAGAAGACAGAGCCAAAACCAAAGGTCTCCAAGGCTCAATGCCATTGTTTTTTTTGTTGTTGTTTTTTAATATAAATTTTGAAAAGGTTGTGTAGTGTGTAATGTGCATGTATGTGTAGTGAGGAATAGAGGGAGAAGTGTGTGTTTGAGAGCATGCTGGACTGCTCACAGGGTAGATGAGACACGGGAAAAGGTCAGCTAAAGAGGACAGTGATATGAGAAACGAAAGTTTCAGCACTCCCTGTCTCCTGCCTAACATCCACCTCGGAGTACTTCTCTGGTCGATTGGTGTCTGCAACCTCCTCCTCCTCATATATATATATATATATATATATATTTCACACTTAAACACGTGAAATGAATGAATGATGCAAACCCACAAGGAAAACGAAAAATTGATTCCCCTGGTCTTTCGTGTATTTAACAGTACACCTCGTCAGGGAATGAAGGGACTTACTCCACATTTTAAAAGCTAAGATTTCTGAGTATTCGTTTCCTGTTCAACGCAACACTTTTATTGAATTAATTAAGCTTTGCGTCAAAGATTGTAAATTTCAGTTTGAAGATAAGTTTTATGCTATGTTGTTTGGTTTGGCGATGGGAAATCCACCTCTCACGTGTATTTGCTAATTTATATATGGAATTATTTGAAAGTAGAATTTTGGACACTATTGTTAATTTTAACCTTGTCTGGCACCGGTATATAGATGATGTTTTATGCCTTTGGCCTGACATTTGGATATTGACGAATTCCTTGGTAGGCTCAACAATTTAGTCCCATATATTAAGTTCACTGTTGAAAAAGAAAATGATGGATGCCTATCTTTTCTTGATCTAAAAATTCGGAGATGCAAGAATCAATTCAAATTTGAAGTTTTCCGCAAACCTACTAATAATAACTCTCCGTTCATTTTCATTCTGACCATCACCCTATCCTATTCCATTTCTAGATAACTGTCTTAGGAAAGCTAAGAATAGGTATTATAATAGTGTAACTGTTAATGAATGTGATCACAAAATATCCTTAGCCTACCTTACCGTGTAAATTTTAAATATCTTCCAACCTTACTTAAAGCAATTGGTATCAACGTAGTCTTTAAGTATAATAATACGATTAAATCTCGCCTAATAAAGAATAGCTCCGATAATGGTGTTGGTTGCGTGTATTCGATCGGATGTACACAATGTAATTCAGTATATACTGTATAGGCCAAACGGGTAAAACGTTAGATATTAGGATAAAACAGCATAAATTTGCGTGTAGAACAGCAAATAACTCTAATGCATTGTTTAACCATATGTATAGATCAGGGTTGGGTTAACTACCTTTCAAAATTAACTCTTAAGTTAATTTCGGAATCTTACAACTAAGTTAAGTTAACAAACTAATTTTCAAAATATGAGTTAAGTTAATTTGAAAAGTTATAATGTTATAATGTTTCAGACGAACAAAGACCCTAGGATCCACTCATGGCTGGTCTACCTAACTGTGTTCGTAATTGTGTATTGTGTATGTCCTCCGTGGTGGCGAAGGGGACCTACAATTTTACGTGGGTTCCGAACCACAAGAACATAAGAAATTTATGTAAAAACTGTCTGTACATTGGCAACGACCAATTTTTACCAAACTAAATAATTATCAATTTAAAAACTAATTGATTATCGATTTAAAACTAAAGATAGAATCTCTGGATCCAGAGGATCAAGTCATAATAGACTACTATCTACAAATATGTTACACTCTATATCTATTTATAACCGACATGCAAATATATCAGATCCAAAGAATTTAGTCAATTTCATTACGGTATCCATCAATACTAGTACCTTGCCAACCAAAAATAAGTCACGGTCCATATCGATTGCGGACCAAGTCAAAATTTACAACCATATACGTTACAATATATATACTTAGGAGGAAAGTGTAGGTGTGGCTGTAAGACTGTACAGTAATGTAGAAATGTGTGTGCACCCATTTTGGTCTCCCATTTAAAGGTGTTTGTGGGGCAAATGAAGATTATGAGTTTTTTCAAATACCTTACAGTACTATGGGGGGCACCGCTCGGCAGAGGAATCTCTTTAAATGGGGTGTGTAAAGACAGAGAGTATCCCCTAACCCAAGATGCTGCCTCCCTATATCCACACACTTGTGTTGAGCTGTGGGATCTATCACCACAAAGCCTTAATTTTACTACCTTAAACTATACCCAATCTCAATATGCGTCCATCGACCTTTAAACATGTTTATAGACGTGCTACTAATTACTTCTACTGGCAAATTATTCCAGCTATTTACTATTCTATGCGTAAAAACGTTTTGGCAACTGCTGTCTCGAACCTTCTACTTGTCAACTTACACCCGTATTTCTAGTCCTATGTATATTGAGATATTTCGAAAAAGCTATCTCTATCTACGTTATCGAACCCATTCATAATTTTGAAAACCTGGATTAGATCACCCCTTAGCCTCTTAGTCTCGAGTGTAGTCAATTTAACTCCTTAAGCCTATCCTCGTACGACTTTGACCTAAGCGACGGAATCATCTTAGTTTGCTCGCTTTGAACTCTTTCGATTTGTCTATATCTTTGCGCATATGCGGATTCCAAAATTGGACCGCGTACTCCAAATGGGGTCTAACTAATGATTTTATAAGAGGAACTATAATATCGCGCGATTTGTCTCAAAATTTCGAGCTATAAACCTAACACTTTGTTCGCCTTATTGACCGCTGCTGTACTTTGTTTCGCTACTTTTAAATCACCAGTGACTATAACTCCTAAATCTTTTTCCTGCTCTACACTTTTAAATCTTCCTGACATACTATAACGCAAAATTACCGTTACGCGAACCTATATGCAAAATTTTGCACTTATCAACGTTAAATCTCATTGTCATTTGACCGACCAATCAACGATTTTATCAGAACTTCCTGGATTTTACCTCATCTTCGTCATTGATCGCCCTACCACCCAGCTTCGTGTCATCGCAAAACTTTGAAACTGTACTGACTAGGCCGACATCTAAATCGTTAATATATATACGAAAAAGCTAGGGGCCCAATACAGAACCCTGAGAAACGCCACTTGCTACATTAGCCAACACGACTCCGCTCCATCAACGACCACCCTCTGTTTCCTACCTCGCAACCACTCTTCTAGCCAATTTATTACTACACCCCTGATTCCATGAGCCTTAGTTTTGCAATGAGTCTTTTGTGCGGCACGGTGTCAAACGCTTTTCGAAAAACTAATACACTACATCAACCGCCCGATGACTGTCGTAAACGTCAACCACGCTTGAAAAAATTCTAAAAGATTAGTTAAGCAAGATTTGTTCGCCTAAAACCGTGCTGCGTATTTCTAACTAGTTTATGCAATTCTAAGTGTTCGACTATACGATCCCTAATTATTGATTCCAGTAGCTTACCTACAACAGACGTTAAACTGATTGGCCTATAATTTCCCGCCGCACCTTTATCGCCTTTCTTAAAGATAGGTGTTAACGTTTGCTAACTTGAAATTATCTGGTACGCACCCCTCAGAAATAGACGCATTAAAAATCTTTGTTAGCGGCACAACAACGCTATCTTTTAATTCTTTTAGTTGTATGGGATATATGGAATCCGGCCCTGTGATTTACGCGTTTTCATTTTATTAATATAGCGCATTACCTCCCCTTCACTAACCACAATATTATCCAAAATATTACCATTATCAAAAGATATGTCTATGACCGTACGGATATTCTTTACATCTTCTAGAGTAAAAACTGACGTAAAAAATTCGTTTAGCAAGGTAGCCATTTCCTTGTTTTCAGAAACTAGAGCTCCGTTAACATTTTTCAACGGCCCCAAGACACTTTTTACAGGATTTCTATTGTTGACGTATTGAAAGAATCGCTTGAGGTTTTCTTTACCGTCACGAGCTATGGAGATTTCAAATTGGCGCTTGGACTTTTTTATTACACTTTTCTCTTCACGCCTTAGAGATATGTAGTTGTTTCGTAACCACAAATTGTCTATCGC
>JAJOZX010004943.1:352500-364257 GCA_023014485.1 Bathynomus jamesi | reverse complement strand
ATTATAGCAAGAGAGAATTAATAATTCTCGACCCATAAGCGAGAGAAAGAGACAACCCAAGCACCATAAGATATTGGCATAACAGTCTGGCGAGTCTGTAGCCAAGGGTTTAACAGAGTGGCGACCCACCATTTAAGGCGACCGAAAAGAATTATAGAATGTTATAGAAGAAATATCCGTTGCAGCCTCCTAACCAGAACCCCCGTCGATCCGAACCACCCCAGCGCCATAAAAGGGGGGTTAACAAACTGGCGACCCTATAGCCAGGATAAACACATAGAAGCAGGAAGATAACAAGACTGGACCCTTTACCAGGATCTTAACAGATTTTAAGAAGAAGAAGATTACTTTAAGAAGAAGATTACTTTAAGAAGAAGATTACTTTAAGAAGAAGATTACTTTAAGAAGAAGATTACTTTAAGAAGAAGAAGATTTTAAGAAGAGGCCACTCTTTGGCCAAGATAGAAATTACCCTGCATCAGGATAAAACCAGTTGACCGGCGTGTCACGACTTCTAGTTCGTAACATCCACCCTTGAACCGGTGTGTCACGACTCCAAGTTCTCCACGCCTAGTTTCATCCAAGAAAGTAGCCAGCAAGACGTCTTCAGGACACGTCTCAAGGATTTCCCCATAGAAAATTTTGTTAAGTACAGAGTTTGTCTTTTTAAGTAATTTGTAAACATTTGAAAAGTCAGTATTATGACAGTTAATATTTAGTATTAAGTCAGAATTTACAAGAAACACAGTGAACACTTCAGACACCAGTGATACATTTTTCTTAGTGAAACAGTAATTTTCACAGAGTTAATTGTAACAGAGAGTTAATTGTAACAGAGTTAATTGTAACAGAGTTAATTTCAGAGAGTTAATTTCAAGAGAGTTATTTTCACTGTTACATATATTCAGTATAGAATAATTTTATTTTATGTATCAAACATAATAGTATCGTACCTTCGTGTACATTAAAGTGAAATGTTGTTTACATTTTATATTTTTGTTTGCAAATTTTTTTCAATTACTGAATTGAATTGACTTGCAAATTAAGAGAGAGAGAGAGTTTACAGAGAGTTTACAGAGAGTTTACAGAGAGTTTATAGAGTTACTTGAAGCAGTTTCAAGTTCCATTTTCAGTTTTCAGACAGTTTCAGTTGGTTGTAACCAAAAGGGACAACCAAACCCCAGAGATTTATAAAGATACTTGAAGTAATTTTGAAGTCATTTTTTGAAGTCATTTTTTGAAGTCATTTTTCTGAAGTCATTTTTTGAAGTAAGAAGGTTGCACCAAGAGGGTCAACCAAAACAGAGGTTAATCGTCTCCACTTGATAAAGATCAAGTGCAGTCATTTTCCATTTTCAGTTAATCTTCACTTGACAAGCGTTCAAGTTAGACAGTTTAAGTTTCAAGATACTTGACAAGCGTTCAAGTTAGACAGTTTAAGTTTCAAGATACTTGACAAGCGTTCAAGTTAGACAGTTTAAGTTTCAGAATACTTGACAAGCGTTCAAGTTAGACAGTTTAAGTTTCAGAATACTTGACAAGCGTTCAAGTTAGACAGTTAAGTTTCATTTTCAGTTTCAGAATACTTGATAGAGTTCAAGTCAGTTTTATTCAAGTCAGAGAGTTTTATTTGAAGTTAGAGAGATTTATTCCAAGTCAGAGAGATTTATTCCAAGTCAGAGAGATTTATTCCAAGTCAGAGAGATTTATTCCAAGTCAGAGAGATTTATTCCGAGTCATTTTTATTTCGAGTCCCAAGTCATTTTTATTTCGAGTCCCAAGTCATTTTTATTACAAGTCCCAAGTTAGTTTTCAATGCAGTCAATTGAATTCAACTTTTTCTTTGTAATTTAAGAGAATTTAATTTAAGAAAATGTAATTTAAGAATTTAATTCAACCTTTTTTGTGTTGTAAAAGAGAATTAAATTCAACCAGAATTGACCGGTTTGCGTCTTTAGTTAACCTTTTTTTTTTTTTTTTGTGAGAAGGAAATTGACGGATTTGTCTTTTCTTTTTCATGCATTGTTACGTATATAAATATATAGTTATGTAATTCATTATTTGTAACCAAAATAGTTTTTACAATTGTTTGTAACGATTTTGGTAATTATTGTAATGTATATAAGGAACATGCCGTCCCTCCGTTTGTTGAACTCTTTTAATTTTTTGTTCTAAGTAGTGTGACAAGCAATCTTTTTTTAAAAAAAGAGCAAAGTGCTCACGAAAGATGTAATTGTCAATTTCAGACTTATACCCCCCGCTTAGTCACTCAATTCCCCCGTATGATCGCGCATACCCTAAATTTCAGTTGTTTGTTCTTTTTTGTCATTTAATTTTAATAAAACTTCTACACAATAAAACGTATGTATTTATCATATGCAAACAAGTTTCAGACTAAAATATCAAATAATTCAAAATTCTATCAACATTTAACGAAAGAGTATAATTTTTCTACTTAACATGCAAAAAATTATTAAACCTTTTATATTTTTTTTTATTATATAAAATAATTTTTAATGTAAAATTTACCTGAGATTATTAAAAGAAAAGATTGTTCGAAATGCTTCTTTCCATTTCAATAACTTTTTTATTCTTGGCCGAAACTCATCTATGGCTCGATTTACTTTTATTTTTTTAGAATATTATAAAATTGTATTTAGCTCGTTGAAATGCATAATTGATTCATATTTTTAATTTGTATTTTTATTTTTCTTTTGTTCAATTAATCGTGAGTAACTGTCCTTAAATTGTTATTGTACCATTTGTAAGGTATCAAACGAAAATTATAGTCAAATTGACATACTACTACAGTATATGGTTATGAATTTTAGTAGTCGAAATTAATTGTGTGTCGAAATTTAATTTTTAATACCGTTAGATTTACTTTTTCATTAATTGTGAGTTCCTCTAAGTTCGTTTTTTTATTACCTTAATTCGTGTAACTGATTTAATTAAATACTTAAATACTACCTTGAACTTAAATGATTTTATGATAATAATAATGATAATATATAATACAACACAATAATTGACTCAAAAGATTTTATAACCCTAAACCCATCTTAAATTATTATACATTATTTTTAAACTTTGTTAATAATCAAAAACCTCCCAAATCCCTACACATACACACGCATGTATGCGCACTATATATATATATATATATATATATAATACAAACCTTATGATAAAATCATTGGATGTCACAATAAACTATTTCATAGCGTGTAAGTGCTAACTATGCTATTTATATAGTCCTAAGCATTTTTGCTTACTATATATAAATTTTTGCTCAGGCATTTATTCGGTTAATTTAAAAATCCTCTCAGCTAATCTAATCTGTCCTTCGAAATTGTAAGATACACACTTTGCACCTAATACACCCAAATACACACTAGACCACAGGTCTATACATCATCCATTACGTAATTCTATTTTTACCTACACTAGTCAATAAAAATTAGCTTATAGATTGTACGATTTACATTTTTCCTTTTTATCTTACCTATTCATTATGAATGTAATTTTCCCCACAGAAAAAAAAAAAAAAATTTTGGTAAAAAATTTTACAATATCATTCTTTGTCTAACTTAATTGTTTGTCTAAAATTAAAGTTTTAATCTTTGAATTTTTATATTTTATAATAGACCTCTAAGCGAGTGTCATGTTAAAAATTTGGATACTCTGCATTGTACTCAACTACCTGAACTCGTTCTGTATAAAACTTGTATTGCAAAAAAGAATGTCGTCATCTAACTTGAATTACTTACGATGTTATTTTCTCAATTGTATTATGTTGTATTAATTGTATTATTATTGTATTAATACCATTTTAGGGGGGAAATACTGTAAAAAGTGAACAATGAACAATTCCTGCACCATCATTATATGGATTCATTGTCTTCATGCAGAACTTATGTTCGTATAGTTTTATGTTCGAATGTCCATTTTTACATAAGAAACCAAAATCGCATAAGCCAGTTTTGGATAGAATTTCGATTTGTACGTCTTTATTCATTCCTGTATTTTTCTAATTCATCTTTTCTAATAATGACTTATGCACTATGACGTCACAAAATAACTTTGTTCTCTTTACGTTTCCCATACTTTGTACACTGAATCACGTTCTTAGTATTTGGACATCTTCCGTATTCAATGTATGGTAAATTCTTTAGTAATAATGTTGTGGTGTTATGTAGTATAAATATCATTATTCAACCATACTCATTATTCAACCATACTCATTCTTACATTCATGTTCTTTCTTGACCGCTATCCTTTATTAATTTTATTACTTATTCATTCATCTACCTATTGTCTACTTATGCCCTATCAACTTATCAGTCTATGTTTACTCGTCTCAATTTGTGAAGCGCGAAACTTTGGGCGTTCGTTCGAAAACGCATAAATACGTTCTCCTATTATTTTTTTCATTTTTATTTTTAACTATATCACCTCCCGCATTGAACTAAAAAATGCTGAGTTAAGTTATAAAATTCCACTCACTACGACAGAATCGAGCGCCTCAAAGATAAAATATCTCCGTTCGCTCTGATTTCAAATTCATAACATATTATAGCATATTATTTCGTAAATAAATTATCTCGTATGTGCCATGTACTTTGTATTATATTTCTAACATCTAAATTGTCTATTAATATGAAACACTGTAAAAAAACAAAACAAAGTTATAGTAACTGTTTAATTGTAATTAACTGTAATACTTTAATTTAATAATAACTTGTAATGTACTTCAATAAAACTGTAATTAAATGTAATGATTTAATTTATAATGTAAGAATGTACTTTAATAGAACTTTAATGAACAATCATAAGCGAATGTGAAGTAATCCATAATTGTAATCGTAATTGTAATGAACCAAAATTAATACGTACTCAGTCATGTACTTAATTTGTACTTATGTGTACATAAGAAACCAAAAATCGCCTAAGCGAGTTTTGGATAGAATTTCGATTTATACTTCTTTATTCATTACTGTATTTCTCTAATTCATCTTTTCTAATAATGACTTATACACTATGACGTCACAAAATAACTTTGTTCTCTTTACGTTTCCCATACTTTGTACACTGAATCACGTTCTTAGTATTTGGACATCTTCCGTATTCAATGTATGGTAAATTCTTTAGTAATAATGTTGTGGTGTTATGTAGTATAAATATTATTATTCACCCATATTCATCCATACGTCACATTTTCCCGTCATTAATTTCCCTTCATTATATCTCTAGTATGCAATGTATGAAAATTCTTTATCATCATAATAAAAACTGTACGGACCCCGCCCCCATACGTCCATATCTTATCTTGACCATTATCGTATGTCAATTTTATTAAATATTCATTTTTTCTCGTTCGTTCGAAAACGCATAAATACGTTCTCGTATTATTTTTTTCATTTTTATTTTTAATTATATGACCTCCCGAGATGAACTCGAAAAAATGCTGAGGTTAAGTGATCGAATTCCGCTGACTAGCAGATTCGAACGCTCAAAGATAAAATACCTCCTTTCGCTCTGATTTCAAATTTATAACATATTATAACATATTATGTTATATCATGTGTGTCATGTCTCATGTACTTGTGTTGTACTAATAACCATATATAATAACCATCTAGTATAACCATCTAGTATAACCATATAGTATAACCATATATAAATATATAAAAACACTGTAAGAATGGTAAACGACGTAATGTACTTCATTGAAACTGTAATTAAATGTAATGATTTAATATGTACGGTAATGTAAGAATGTACTTTAAAATGGAAGTGTAATTAAACAATAAGTGAATATGAAGTAATCCATAATTGTAATCGTAATTGTAATGAACCAAAATTAATACGTACTCAGTCGTGTACTTAATTTGTACTTATGTGTACTATTACGAAATGATATCGCCTTCATAAATGTAGACTCGGCGAAAAATACAAATTAGTTTTTATTTTTATTTTTTAAATTTTTATTTGCAATCTTTCAAACATCTGATCATGTGTTTAAAAGGGGGAAACTTAACCTTCGACTGTCTTCCCCCAAACATTTAAGTTTATATTATACATGTATTTGTAAAATTAAGGCACTTCTTCAATTAACTTCTTCATTATCGTACTTCATATTAGCACCTCATTAGGACTCCTTTGTTAGCAGCCTTGCTGCGAGGAGGGGGCAGAGGCCCCTTGCCTCCTTAACCTTTTTTAGATTCCGGCCTGAGCCATGGTCGAAAGAGGTCGAACCTCTACCCCTGTAAATTCAGAGCACTACCTGTACATTTTTTAGAAGTAAATTACAGCAAGAGAAACTTTTTATTTTTCCCTTCGAGCCGTGCTCTCTTCAGAAGAACTTAGTTAAGTCGATAACTTAGTCAGTAAAGTCGATAATTTTAGTATCAGAGAAAGTATCAGAGAAAGTATCAGAGTATTATAGAAAGAGAAGAATTAAAAATTGGCGACCCTTTGCCCAAATTAAGAGACAAACCAAGCACCATAGAAGATATCGGCATAACAGTCTGGCGAGTCTGTAGCCAAGAGTTTAACAAGAGGCGACCGAAAAGAATTAGAATGTTATAGAAGAAATATCCGTTGCTTGCCTCCTAACTAGAACCCCCCGTCGATCCGAACCACCCCAGGGCCATAGACGGAGGGGTTAACAACTGGCGACCCTTTACCAGGATCTTAACAGATTTTAAGATGATGATTTTTACAAGAAGATTTTAACAAGAAGATTTTAACAAGAAGATTTTAACAAGAAGATTTTAACATGAGGCCACTCTTTGGCCAAGATAGAAATTACCCTGCATCAGGATAAAACCATTTGACCGGCGTGTCACGACTTCTAGTTCGTAACATCCACCCTTGAACCGGTGTGTCACGACTCCAAGTTCTCCACGCCTAGTTTTCATCCAAGAAGAAGTAGCCAGGAAGACGTCTTCAGGACACGTCTCTGAGGATTTCGCCCGTTGAAAATTTTGTTAAGTACAAAACTCTTTTTTAAAATAATTTCTAAACATTTGAAAAATCATTATTATTAACAGTTAATATTTAGTATGGAGCCAGAATTAACACAAAACAGTGAACACTTCAGACACCAGTGATACATTTTTCTTAGTGAAACTAATTTTCACAGAGTTAATTGTAACAGAGAGTTAATTGTAACACAGAGAGTTAATTGTAACACAGAGAGTCACAGAGAGTTAATTTCAAAGAGAGTTAATTTCAAAGAGAGTTAATTTCAAGAGTTAATTTCAAGAGAGTTAATTTCAGAGAGTTAATTTCAAGAGAGTTATTTTCACTGTTATATTCAGTATAGAATAATTTTATTTTATGTATCAAACATAATAGTATCGTACCTTCGTGTACATTCGAGTGAAATGTTGTTTACATTTTATATTTTTTGTTTGCAAATCTTTTCAAATTATTGAATTGAATTGACTTGCAAATTAAGAGAGAGAGAGTTTATAGAGAGTTTATAGATTTAGAGAGATACTTGAAGTAATTTTGAAGTCATTTTTTGAAGTCATTTTTTAAGTCATTTTTTGAAGTCATTTTTTAAGTCAGTTTTTGAAGTCAGAAGGTTGCACCAAGAGGGTCAACCAAACCCCAGAGGTTAATAGTCTCCACTTGATAAAGATCAAGTGCAGTCATTTTCCGTTTTCAGTTAATCTTCACTTGATAGCAGTTCAAGTGCAAGTCAGTTTAAGTTTCAAGATACTTGACAAGCGTTCAAGTTACAGTTTCAGAATACTTGATAGAGTTCAAGTTAGGTTCAGAATACTTGATAGAGTTCAAGTTACAGTTTCAGAATACTTGATAAGAGTTCAAGTTAGTTTCAGAATACTTGATAAGAGGTCAAGTCAGAAGGTTGCGCCAAGACGGACAACCGCCCCAGAGATTTATAGAAATACTTGATAGAGTTCAAGTCAGACAGTTTTAATTGAAGTCAGAGAGTTTTATTCCAAGTCAGAGAGTTTTATTCCAAGTCAGAGTTTTATTCCAAGTCAGAGTTTTATTCCAAGTCAGAGTTTTATTCCAAGTCAGTTTTCGAATCCCAAGTCAATTTTCGAATCCCAAGTCAATTTTCGAATCCCAAGTCGAGTTTTCAAGTCCCAAGTTATTTCAATGCAGTCAATTGAATTCAACTTTTTCTTTGTAATTTAAGAGAATTTAATTTAAGAAAAATGTAAGTTAAGAATTTTATTCAACCTTTTTTTGTGTTGTAAAAGAGAATTTAATTCAACCTGAATTGACCGGGTTGCGTCTTTAGTTAACCTTTCTTTGTTTTGTTGTAAGAAGGAAATGGACCGATTTGTCTTTTCTTTTTCATGCCATTGTTGCGTATATAATATATAGGTAAAATGACATTTTATTGTTTGTAACCAAAACAGTTTTTACAATTGTTTGTAACGATTTTGGTAATTATTGTAATGTATATGAGGAACATGCCGTCCCTCCGTTTGTTGAACTTTTTTAATTTTTGTTCTAAGTAGTGTGACAAGCAATTTTTTTTTAAAGAGCAAAGTGCTCACAAAAAGATGTAATTGTCAATTTCAGACTAAAATATCAAATAATTCAAATTCTATCAACATTTAACGAAAGAGTATGATTTTTCTACTTAACATGCAAAAATTATTAAACCTTTTTTTAATTTTTTTTATTATATAAAAATAATTTTTAATGTAAAATTTAATTGAAATTATTAAAACAAAAGATTGTTCGAAATGCTTTCCTTCCATTTCAATAACTTTTTTATTCTTGGTCGAAATTCATCTATGGTTCGATTTACTTTTATTTTTAAGAATATTATAAAATTATGTTAGCTCATTAAAATGCATAATTGATCTCTTTTTAATTTGTATTCTTAATTTTTTTTAATTCAATTATCGTACTGATACTTCGGGTTAATGTTAATGGTTATATAGTTCATATATAGCTTGGAATGTTACTAGTCGAATTTAATTCCATCTTCAAAATTTAATTTTTAATACCGCTAGATTTACTTTTTCATTAATTGTAAGTTCCTCTAAGTTCGTTTTTTTTAATTACCTTATACGTGTAACTGATTAATTATGTAAAATCTAAATCCTAATTGAATTTTATTACTTTTGACACATTCGAATTCATTTACGTTCCGTCCCTCCAGTCACTTTTGCATTAAAACTCATATGCATACACCATCATTAATACTACCTGTAATTTAGAATTTTATAATAATTGACTTTGAGCTTAAAGGATTTTATAATAATAATAATAATAATAATAACAATAACAATAATTGACTTAAACGTAAAAGATTTTATAACCCTAAACCCATCTTAAATTATTATACATTATTTTTAAACTTTGTTCATTCAAAAACCTTCCAAATCCCTACACATACACACGCATGTATGCACACTATATATACTACATACATACAAACCTTATGCTAAAATCATTGAATATCACAATAAAACTATTTCATTACGTAAGTGCAAACTATGCTATTTAGTCTTAATCATTTTTGCTTTCTAATATATCTTGCTCATGCATTTATTCAGTTACTTGAACAATCCTATCAGCTAATCTGTCCCTCAAAATTGTAAAATACACACTTTGCACCTAATACACCCAAATACACACTTGACCACAGGACTATACATCATCGATTACGTAATTCTATTTTTACCTACAATAGTCAATAAAAATTAGCTTATAGATTGTACGATTTACATTTTTCCCTTTTATTTACTCTATTCATTATGTACATAATTTATCCTACAGAAAAAATAAAATTTGGTAAAAAATTTTAACCATATCATTGTTTGTCTAACTTAATTGTTTGTCTAAATTAAAGTATTAATCTTTGAATTCTTATATATTATATAATAACACACTTGTTCTGTATAAAAATTTGTAATGTAAAGAAAAAAAATTTCGTCATCATCTAATTTGAAATCGTTAGATGTTATTTTCTCAATTGTATTGTATTAATTGTATTATTATTGTATTAATACCATTTTAGGGGGGGAAATACTGTAAAAAGTGAACAATGAACAATTCCTACACCATCATTATATGGATTCATTGTCTTCATGCAGTACTTATGTTCTTATAGTTTTATGTTTGAATGTTCATTTTTACATAAGAAACCAAAAATCGCCTAAGCGAGTTTTGGATAGAATTTTGATTTATACTTCTTTATTCATTACTGTATTTCTCTAATTCATCTTTTCTAATAATGACTTATACACCATGACGTCACAAAATAACTTTGTTCTCTTTACGTTTCCCATACTTTGTACACTGAATCACGTTCTTAGTATTTGGACATCTTCCGTATTCAATGTATGGTAAATTCTTTAGTAATAATGTTGTGGTGTTATGTAGTATAAATATTATTATTCAACCATATTCATCCATACGTCACATTTTCCCGTCATTAATTTCCCTTCATTATATCTCTAGTATGCAATGTATGAAAATTCTTTATCATCATAATAAAAACTGTACACTCCATAGAAGTCATTATTTATATGTTATGTAGTATAAATATAACTATTATTCGACCATATACCCCGCCACCATACGTCCATATCTTATCTTGACCATTATCGTATGTCAATTTTATTAAATATTCATTTTTTCTCGTTCGTTCGAAAACGCATAAATACGTTCTCGTATTATTTTTTTCATTTTTATTTTTAATTACATGACCTCCCGAGATGAACTCGAAAAAATGCTGAGGTTAAGTGATCGAATTCCGCTGACTAGCAGATTCGAACGCTCAAAGATAAAATACCTCCTTTCGCTCTGATTTCAAATTTATAACATATTATAACATATTATGTTATATCATGTGTGTCATGTCTCATGTACTTGTGTTGTACTAATAACCATATATAATAACCATCTAGTATAAACCATCTAGTATAACCATATAGTATAACCATATATAAATATATAAAAACACTGTAAGAATGGTAAACGACGTAATGTACTTCATTGAAACTGTAATTAAATGTAATGATTTAATATATATGGTAATGTAAGAATGTACTTTAAAATGGAAGTGTAATTAAACAATAAGTGAATATGAAGTAATCCATAATTGTAATCGTAATTGTAATGAACCAAAATTAATACGTACTCAGTCGTGTACTTAATTTGTACTTATGTGTACTATTACGAAATGATATCGCCTTCATAAATGTAGACTCGGCGAAAAATACAAATTAGTTTTTATTTTTATTTTTTAAAATTTTTATTTGCAATCTTTCAAACATCTGATCATGTGTTTAAAAGGGGGAAACTTAACCTTCGACTGTCTTCCCCCAAACATTTAAGCTTATATTATACATGTATTTGTAAAATTAAGGCACTTCTTCAATTAATTTCTTCATTATCGTACTTCATATTAGCACCTCATTAGGACTCCTTTGTTAGCAGCCTTGCTGCGAGGAGGGGGCAGAGGCCCCTTGCCTCCTTAACCTTTTTTAGATTCCGGCCTGAGCCATGGTCGAAAGAGGTCGAACCTCTACCCCTGTAAATTCAGAGCACTACCTGTACATTTTTTAGAAGTAAATTACAGCAAGAGAAACTTTTTATTTTTCCCTTCGAGCCGTGCTCTCTTCAGAAGAACTTAGTTAAGTCGATAACTTAGTCAGTAAAGTCGATAATTTTAGTATCAGAGAAAGTATCAGAGAAAGTATCAGAGTATTATAGAAAGAGAAGAATTAAAAATTGGCGACCCTTTGCCCA